>JALJCO010004963.1:0-12005 GCA_023101725.1 Atherinomorus stipes
TTGTTGCACAGGTATGTCTGAATGAGCAAACCCAATCAGTAGGCTTAGACAAGTTTATTTAAGCAGACAAAACCTCCATCAGTTTAACCAAGGCCCATCATATACTCCCAATCACCAAGGCATAATAAGGATACCCAAAAACCCAAGAGTGGCACGTCACAGCACACGGTAAATTAACACTACAATTCTCACTCGTGAAGGAACATCAACACTACAAGTCGGGTATCGGTTATTCTGGGAATTGAAGGCTCTATAATGACCAGATAGATTTTGATGGGGGAGTTTCCCAAAAACAACAAACAAAATAAACAAAAAAGGATTAGAATAGTTAGTCCGCCTCACAAGTGTGCTTCCAGATCTTTTCCACAAGCCATACGAGGCTGGGCGGACTAACTAAAAAAAAATCAAAACTAAATCCAAAGTAAGGACAGCAGGAAACAATGGCAACGACTGTCCAGCAACTGTAAAATAAAACAATTTACTATACAATTCCAAACCACTTTAATAAATCACAATTAAAAACTAATCTAAAATCAATTATGCAAGTCACCTGCTACGCCGGTATCCCTCACGTACAGAAGCTGTTTAATAAATCAGTGCACTGCTCTTAAAATCTTGTGTGGCCACACTGCAATATAAGAACAACCCATTTTAAAAGAATCAACATACACTGTTACTAATTGAAAAAACTACTTAGATTTTACAAACAATTTCCTTACCAAGCTCACTCAACATGAGGCTCTGCTCATCACCAGCTTCAAGAAAACACCTGGCTCCTCCCCACACTTCCTGCCTTTCTTATACACTCCTCTCCCAATCAGAGAGGCAGATACAAGCCAGCAGGTGACACTGGTTACACTTTGATTTCCAGTACTTGGGCCGAGGATAACAGAGTCAGAAGCATTTTCCTCCTCTGTGCTGTGCAGAAATCTTTGCATCGCCGTCATATGAGTGTTCTCTGTGCCATGATCTACTTGGACCTTTTGTGGACATCCGTTATACTCCATCACAGCATCAATGAAATAGCCAGCAATAACGCGAGGATCACTGTTTGTCTTATATGCTTCTAACCAGATCATTTTCCGTGAAAAGCCATCGATGCATCCATTAATACATATTCCATAAGGCTTTAGTTTGTCGTACCCGTCGATGTGCCACACATAGTTTGGTCCATGACTGACATATGATCGTCTTCTCAGGCGATTTCGTGCACGCAGGTCAACACCATTTGGATCCATTAAGCGCATTAGAAGACACACTGTCTCTCTATCTGTAACTATTCCAGCCATCCAACACTTCTGGTGCATCCACCTGTAGCCATGCTGTCTTCCAGATCCTTGAAGTTGTTGCTCAATGAAAGAGGCCACCTCTGCTTCATCGCTCTTATTTTTCTCCGCCAAAGGCGCTTCTTTTGCAGTCTTCTCTCCAATGTCCGGAGGCTTAACTTGACAGTTTGGGATTCTTCCAAAACTTTCAAGATTTCAAGATTTGTAAAACCACTCCTGAAGTAATGCTCAATGAGGTTATAAACATCCATTTCTTGATTTCAAACCAAATGTGCCAAACGATTTCCTTAGAACTCCAGGGAGTCAATGCAAGCTATCTTAGAATAATGAGATAGTCTTTTGGTGTATCTCATTATCTCAGAATGAGATACTATCTCATAATTATGAGATAGTATCTCAGAATAATGAGATAGCTAAGTCATAATTATGAGATACAGCATGTTATTTTTTTTCATCAGAGTGGCGGAAATGGGCTTCCATAATATGGAAAATTAATTCAAAACAAATTTAAGAAAAATCAGAGGAGCTCACTACCAAATCCAGAAGTGTGAGTAGAACTTCAGTCAACCTGCTACCGAATCCGGGAGTTAGTACTGACCTGATCAAGCCTGATGAAGGAAAATACAGTCCGAAACATAGCCACATATGGCCAGTGAACACCAACGCCAATTCCGCCAGTACGACATCTGTCTAATGGCTGCTGTTGTTTTAATCATTAATGTTATGATTAATACTAATAATATTAATATGATTATCTATATCGATCTCTATAGCACAATATTACAGTTTTACATGCAGCATGTTCCACGTTTTTATTTCAGCACTTTTCCTCGTTCTGTTCCCATTTTCTCTATCTAAGCCCAACCTGGCCTGTTACGCTAACCCTAAGGTCAGCGGATCTCACACCGAAACCTAAAATTCTAATTGTGATAAATATACTAATAATGGCAATGGCAATATTTTGATGATTATTATGATCTATTTATTTATCATATTGAAATACAGAATTATGTGATACAGTACTATTATTATATAAGGAATACAATTATAGGGAGGATAAAAGAAAGTGGAATTTTGTATTTTCATCATTGATGACACTTATGCCTAATTTTCTGCAAGGTCTTGTCTCATGTTTATTGGGGGGATGGGGGTGGTGTTGTCTGCCTGGCCCTTCTGGACTGTGATGGAGTGTGCATTGTCCAGGGCACCCAAACTCTTGCTTGTCTAACCCCCCTAACTCTAGAGCCTAATGTAGAAGACAAATGCAGAGAACGAATTTCCTAATTGGCACACTAATTGGGATTACGAAAGTATATCTTTCTTTCTTTTTTCTTTTTCTTTCCCTCAAATATTCAGCTAATTTTGACCAAGTTAAAAATATATAGTTGGAACAAGATTTTAAGTTTAAACTATAAATATCTCGTATAATGCTGGGAGGCTACGACTTGTAGTTGCAGGCTTGTTTTGTCCACCAGGCACAGCATTTTGCAGCCTTTGACCTCAGATGGAATGTCGTTCCTCTGGGGTTTCAACCGAAACTATGCAGGTGTGATGTGAATGCAAACACAGACAACAGTGATGGACTATCGCTGTGCCAGAGCAGGATGGTGTCAGACCACGGCATGCCTAAAGGTCCCACCAGCATACCTGTGTTTTCACACTCAAACATTACCGAGTGATGCGTCTCACATTCGTCTGCTGATGGATGTGTGTGTACACATGAAATGACATTGCAAAGTTTAGGCTACTTGACTGGCAACAGGGGCTGGAGTCCTATTTCTACTGAAAACATGTTTCCGTTCTGTTTTCTTTAGGCATTGCATTTTAATAGTCTTCACTGCAATACTTCACCCAGTTCTCCTCTCCTCATCCTTCATCTTCATAAACTTCTGTGTGGACAACATCGTTCCAACAAGAACAGTGAGGTGCTTCCCCACTAACAAACCCTGGATCACCAGTGACCTGAAAAAGCTGCTGAACATCAAAAAGAAAGCTTTCAGGGATGGAGACCTGTGCTGTGGAAAACATCCTGTCTTGTTCCTGTCCCTAAAAAACCTCAACCAGCTGAACCAGATGACTACAGACCAGAACCAGAACCAGGACCAGATGACTACAGACCAGCTGCTCTGACATCTCACATCATGAAAGTCCTGGAGAGACTCTTACTGGCTCACCTCAACAAGCAAGTGAACACCTTTCAGGACCCATTACAGTTCGCATATCGTAATGGGCTTGGGGTTGAAGACGCCATCATCTTCTTGCTTCAGAGAGCCCACTCTCATCTGGACCAGTCAGGCAGCACTTAGAGGGTCATGTTCTTTGATTTTTCAAGTGCATTTAATACTATTCAGCCTGCTTTGCTATGTGAGAAGCTCCATAACTTCCAGGTGGATCCTCCACAACCACCTGGATTTACGACTACCTCACAAACAGACCACAGTTTGTGAGACTGAAAGGTTGTGTGTCTGAGATGGTGGTCAGCAGCACTGGAGCACCACAAGGAACTGTACTCTCACCATTCCTCTTTATACCGTACACCTCAGACTTCCAGTACAACTCTGATCCTGTCATCTGCAGAAATACTCTGATGACTCTGCAGTTGTGGGGTGTATTAGTGATGGACAAGAAGCCGAGTACAGGGAACTGGTCAGTCAGTTTGTGAAATGGTAACAATCAGCTCATCTTAAATACCAGCAAGACTAAAGAGATGATTGTTGACTTCAGGAGGAGCAAGAATAAGCAGCATAGTCCTGTCTACATCCTGGAAGAGGAGGTGGAGGTGGTGGAGAACTACAAATACCTGGAGTTCAGCTGGACAACAGACTCGATTGGAAATGCAACAGTGACTACATCTACAAGAAAGGTCAGAGCAGACTCTACTTCTTAAGGAAGCTGAAATCATTCAACGTCTGCACCAAGATGTTGCAGATCTTCTACAAGTCTGTTGTGGAAAGTGACATCAGCTCTGCAGCATCAGAATCAGAACCAGAACCAGAACCAGAACCAGAACCAGGACCAGGACCAGGACCAGAACCAGAACCAGAACCAGGATCAGGACCAGAACCAGAGACTTGAAGAAACTAAACAAGCTGATCAAGAAAGCTGGTTCTGTGCTGGGATTAACTCTGGAGCCGCTGGAGATGATCGTTAAGAAAAGAATGCTGCACAAGCTGATGAAGATGATGGAGTGAGCTTCTTGCAATGTTGAATTTACCTTCTGGGATAAATAAAGTATTTTTCATTTCATTCATCTCTAGAATCACTGATCATAATATTGTAAATGATGATATGTTGTCGTTCTGAATGAGAATTGCTGCTCAATTCACTCATCTAGTTAAAGACTTTAATGGAAATAAATTCATAATCCTGTTTCCATGAAAGGAACTAGAGACAGGAATTGTAAAAGAATAAACATGCGTGTCCAGTTTTTAATGCTAACTGGTGATGAAGCATTAAACACCAAAAAGAGCATTTCCACCCACGTCTCTCTCCGTTGCCTTGAACAGGCTGTGTGCTGCATAATTTGCTGCAATTCGGTGGCTGAATTTCTCGCGCTGCCCTGCGGATGTGATGTTATTGACGCTGCATCCGTGTTCCTGACAGCTTTGACACAGGAAAGAGACGGTCGCGGTGGATTTAAACACTGCTACACTCTCAAAAACAGAGGTACGAGACAGGAACGTTTCTGTACCTGTAGGTACATTTATTGCAAATGTTCTCTCAAAAGTACAATATTGGTCTTTATGAGGCCAGAAGTACCTATATACTATGAAAAAGGCTCCAAAGTAATAGAAAGTACACATTTGTACCATTTCAACCCTAAGGGTATCTGGGGTTGTATTTAACTCATACAGCTTGATAAGGTACAAAAATGGACCATGAAGGTACAGAAATGTCTTTCAGAAAGGACCCCCCCCCCCCCCCCCCCTCCCCCCCCAGCAACAAGCTTTGGACCCTTTTAGGTGCAAACTGGTACCTCTGTTTCTGAGTGTGTAGGGATAGTTATGGATTCTTCTGCCATCAGCAAACGATCTAGATCTATTGAAAGACACTGAAAAGTGGAACTATGAAGAAAAAGACTCAGTGTAGTAAAGAACGTTATAGCATCAGCTTGGTGGCTGCAGTAACCTGTAGCGCCAGTGTTGGCACTCGCGCGTCTCATTTCTCAATCCTGCCTTCCTTTAAAGTTGGATCTCTGTGTAAACTGAATCTAATGATTTAGAAATCCCAGAAACCCATGTTTTATTCTGAATAGAACAAAAACAACATATTTGATGTTGAAACTGAAACATTTTATCTTTTCATGGAAAATGTGAGCTCATTCTAAACTTATTGGCAACAACACATTGAAAAGGCTGAAACAGTGATAATAGGAGGAGACTTTAATCAGGTCAACTAGGAACAGGCCAGTCACATGACTGGTTTAACGGGGAACAGGTCAGGAACATAACTGGGTATAAAGGAGCATTTCAGTCTCTCAGATGAAAATATGGACAGAGGTTCAGCAATCTGAGACAAACTGGCTCTAGAAGTTGTGAAACAAGTTCAGAATTCAAAATTTCTCAACGTAAAATTGTGAAGACTTTGAAGATCCAGTCAATGTTTAATGACATAAAAAATCTAACCAATCAGAAGGAATCTCTGTGTGCGCTGGACAAGGCTGAAAGACAATTTCAGAGGCAACGGCTGTTGGACAAACAGATTTATGGTTGATGGGTTTATCAGATTTGCAAATGACAGCCATCTTTTCTTTACATTTATATACCTTCCAAACTTTTTTCTGGAACCGATAATTCAACTTTGTGTTTTCACAGCGAGTAATGTTATCACTTACAGATGTCTTCTTCCATTAGCGTTAGATGTGTCTTCGTTTGAAAATGTGGTGCCGTTCGGAGGAGAAATGAATTCCAATGCCTTGGGAAGCCTTATTACCAAGCAGCATCGTTACAACAAAGAAATGATCCATGCTCATTTGCTTACTTTTTTTTTCTGCCAGGTTTATGTATTTTATCTTTATTCATTTAGGTTTTTTGTTATTTTATGTTAGACTCAACTGATTTAGAAAGCCTGCATGAGTGTTAAATGCATGGAATAATTATCTACATTTGAAAGACACACAAAGGAACTTTTAGCAGTTTTCTCAGTGACACGCCCGCTATCGGCGGCTAAACTAGCATCCGACCTGTATCGTACCTGTACTGTGATTCCCTCCAGCCAGTAAAAGACAGTCATATCTTGACTCTTGATCTGTCCCTTCCTCTCTTTCTCTTCCTCCGCTAATGTTTCCTTGCACTTCTTTACTGAATCCAACATGATGCAATCAAAACACCCGTGGTGTTACCTGGTTTACATCCATTTGCTAGTGAGTGACGCGGTTCTGCAACCAATAATCGGCTGTAACGGCACAGTCGTGACCCGGATGAGAAACTTATGCTGCGTTCCATTTTCATCGGAACTGGGAAGTAGGAACTGGGGGGTGACGTCACACCCGACCAACTTGCGTTCCAGCTCACTGGACGGAAAACCAGTTAGCAACCTAGCAAAACATCGTGTTTGCTAAGGCTATTGTTATTAGCCGTTGTTGGCACAGCTGGTGTTGTGGTTCACATATACGACATGAAAAATGTGAATTACACTACAGCAGCTTCCCCCCACATCTGTATAAACCAGTACTACGTGTACGATTGATTTATGCAACAAAATATAAGTAAGAAGTGTAAATAAATGTAACATTACAGGAGCTTCTAAAACTGCTAACACAGGGCGCGGCCATCTTTAAATCTGAACTCGGAGCTGCGAGAGTTGTCCGACTTTCCGAGTGGGAAATCCGACTTCAGGGGGGCGTTCCAGTTGAAACTTCCTACTCGGAACTGGGAATTTCCGACTTCCGAGTTCAAATGGAACGCAGCATTACATACTGTAGTTTCTGAGCCCCGCGACGCCTCTGGGCAGTGACAGCTCCAAAATGCACATAACGAATGTTGGTGTGCCATCAAAACGATTCAGAATCGCAGGTTTTTAATGCCTAAAAGTTCCGTTGTGTGTCTTTAATAACAATAAACGTGCAAAATATCAAGCATGCGTGAGATTAGGATTATTGTGAACATTTCCTTAATCTTGTGGGTGATGGAAGTGTGAAAATGTGTGGTAGCCCCCCCCCCTTCAAAAATCCCTCAAAAACAAAAGATTGTATCATTAATATAATCATGCTCATGTTAAGTTGGTACACGATCACTAAACAGAGAAATCAGAGAATCAACACCGAACAGAAGTGACCACCACGAACACTGACAGCCTACCGGAAAACACAAAACGTTTGACTCATCATCTGAATCTCCATGAGTCTGAGCCAACGTTTGGTCCTCATCCAGATTCCTCCCATTAGGCACCGCAGTGCAACAAGCCGGCTTGAACGCTGATGAGACGTTTGCTTTTCAGGTCTGGAGGGCTGGCACATTTCAGGGCATCCTGGGACGACAAGGTGGCCTTGCTTGCTCCCATCCAGCTTATCAAGGACAAAATGTTACAGTCACAGTGCCATGGGTTATCATGGAGGTACAGCTTCTTCAGCTCTGAGAGAAACAGGAAGAAAATGTCACCACAGATGAGTCCTGTTTGCATCTTTAGTCTAAACATTCAGCTTCACAGTAAAAGATGGGCGCATGACTCAGCAGCTTACCGGGCATGTGACTAAACACGATTCCATCCACCGTCTTCAGGTGATTTCCACTGAGCGCCAGCTGAGACAGTTTTGGCATGTTGTTGAAAACATCAGATGGCAGATGCTGCAGCTCATTATTCCTCACATAGAGTTCCTGGTTGGATTTGCAACAAACTCATTTTTTTCTGTTTTTTGGAAATGTTTCAGTATTTGACCTTAAAAATAATTCCCTCATCATATGAATGACCTAAATTCAGGTCTGAAAGGAAAGTTCCCTTACCAGGCCAAGTTCAACCCAACTCGATAAAAGTTAGACTTATAGTCTAAAACACAATGTAGTGATTTATAAACCCCAGAAACCCATATTTTATTCCCAATAGTCATAAACAACACATCAAATGTTAAAAAACAGACATTTTGTTTTAAAAAAATCATTAATTCTGTTATATTTGATCAAATATTAGCTCATTATGAATCTGATAGCAGCAACATATCTAAAAAGTTGGAACAGGGTCAGCAAAAGGCTGGAAAGGAACTGGCACACTGAAAAAACAACCGGAGCATTTCACATCTAAATAGGTTCATGGCAACTGGTCAGTAAAATGAGGAGCATTTCACATAACATGTGTCCTCCTCGCTGGTTTTTCCTCTTCGGCGCTGGATGATGAAGATGGTTGGGACAGCATCGGGTCTCAACTTTAGTCCATCTCTCCATGTTGAACTGGTTTTCATTAGTAAAAATAAATGAATTTAAAGAAAAAGGCTCATTTGGTTGATGGTAAACGGTCTGTACTTATACAGCGCTTTTCCAGTCATACTAACCGCTCAAAGCGCTTTACACGACATGTCACATTCACCCAGTCACACACATTCACACCCCGATGGGCACGCTGGGAGGCAACTTGAGGTTCAGTGTCTTGCCCAAGGACACTTCAGCATGTAGTCTGGGGAAGCCTGGAATCGACCCCCCACCCTCCGGTTCCACCTGAGCTACAGTCAGGTGGAAGTCATATGTTAACCAGTTATTGTTGGGTCACCTCTGCAAGTGTAACGTACCTGACACGGTTTCTTACTGGTTCTTATTTCTGCAGCTTCATTTTTTTAAATGAATATTTATTTTCTATTTAAAATTCATTTCTTTTTATTATGGTTTCATTCCATGCTCCTCTTCCTCTGTTCTGGGTGGAAATCCCATCCTGAAGCCCCTCTCAGACCAGTTAGAGCATCCGGAAGGTTCTTGTCCATTGAATGTTACATAATATTACATATAATAGAAAATCACAGGTAATTACAGCTGACAGTCTTTCTCAGTTATTAAAACTGTCTATCCATGTATCTGTCCTTGTTCCATGCATTTATAACTTTCATAACCTAAATATGATTCATAATTCATTTTTATTTCACCAATTTCTCTGTGTCGCTGTCTTCACTCAGTTATACCGTTTTATCTACCATCTTTATTCTTGCATTACTTGTTCACACATACTGTACTTGTTCACTTATCTGGTAAGTCATCGATATCAGTTCCTGCTCCACCATTAGAGCTCTTACACATTATGTTCTGGAATAATTGAGCTATTACTGCCATTTTTCATTCTTTAATGAGAGCAGCAGCAGGAACATAAAGGAAAATGAACAAATTGATGGATGTTTAAGTTTTATTGCATCATCCTGTTGTCTAAGTCA
The DNA here is from genome assembly GCA_023101725.1 of Atherinomorus stipes. Classification (NCBI taxonomy): domain Eukaryota; kingdom Metazoa; phylum Chordata; class Actinopteri; order Atheriniformes; family Atherinidae; genus Atherinomorus; species Atherinomorus stipes. The sequence goes on from JALJCO010004963.1 coordinate 9,634, forward strand.
TGAAAAAGTTTCATTTTGAAAGGTTTCACTTGTTTTCTTGTGCCTGTCAGCTGGAGGTCGAGTGAGTTTATGGTTAAACCAGTTATTATTCAATGAGATGCCTCCTTTTATATTTATTTAATCCTCCTGGTCTCAGGATGAACTGTCTGAAGGGGATCATCAGTATTGTGTGTCTTTGATTTAAAGTCCTGTTACTGATATTGTATTGTTTAATTTCCCTTTGGAATAAATACCGTATTTTTCATTTCATTATATAATCCACCACATGACTGCTGTTACAACTTCATAATAAAACCTTATAACCTCACAAAAATTAAATGTAGACCTCCTGCTGTTTAACACCTCAACAGCAAGACAAAGAGGCTAGTATGTGGGGAACCATCATGTCTGATCCTTAATAAAAGCTAACTTACTGGCTGATAAGAATATTTCTATCCAAAAATAGAGAAAATTATCACTTAAATAAACAACAATATTATAAGACATTTAGTGACAAACGTTGATGTTCAGCAAACAGTTTATTTATGTTTACCGTCAGTGATCTGATCGCTGCTGTCTGTCCCATAGTCACATATGACATAGCGGGCTGTGCATGGAACTATTACCGCAACGAGTTACTACACGATGGTAAACATCACCCTGGAACTACTTTTTACAGACGTGTTACTACATGATGGTAAACGTAACCCTGGAACTACTTTTTACAGACGTGTTACTACACGATGGTAAACGTAACCCTGGAACTACTTTTTACAGACGTGTTACTACACGATGGTAAACGTCACCCTGGGACTACTTTTTACAGACGTGTTACTACACGATGGTAAACATCACCCTGGAACTACTTTTTACAGATGTGTTACTACACGATGGTAAACGTAACCCTGGAACTACTTTTTACAGACGTGTTACTACACGATGGTAAACGTAACCCTGGAACTACTTTCTACAGACGTGTTACTACACGATGGTAAACGTCACCCTGGGACTACTTTTTACAGACGTGTTGCTACACGATGGTAAACGTCACCCTGGAAATACTTTTTACAGACGTGTTACTACACGATGGTAAATGTAACCTAGGAACTACTTTTTACCGACGTGTTACTACATGATGGTAAACATCACCCTGGAAATACTTTTTACAGACGTGTTACTACATGATGGTAAATGTAACCTAGGAACTACTTTTTACAGACGTGTTACTACACGATGGTACACGTAACCCTGGGACTACTTTTTACCGACGTGTTACTACATGATGGTAAACATCACCCTGGAAATACTTTTTTACAGACGTGTTACTACACGATGGTAAACATAACCCTGGAACTACTTTTTACAGACGTGTTACTACACGATGGTAACACATAACCCTGGAACTACTTTTACAGACGTGTTACGACACGATGGTAAACATGACCCTGGGACTACTTTTCACAGATGTGTTACTACACGATGGTACACATCAACCTGGAAATACTTTTAACAGATGTGTTACTACACGATGGTAAACATCAACCTGGAAATACTTTTTACAGACGTGTAACTACACGATGGTAAACATGACCCTGGAACTACTTTTCACAGATGTGTTACTACACGATGGTAAACATTACCTTTGAACTACTTTTTTACAGACGTGTTACTACACGATGGTAAACATCACCCTGGAACTACTTTTACAGACGTGTTAAGACACGATGGTAAACATCAACCTGGAAATACTTTTTACAGACGTGTTACTACACGATGGTAAACATGACCCTGGAACTACTTTTCACAGATGTGTTAGCACACGATGGTAAACATCACCCTGGAACTACTTTTCACAGATGTGTTACTACACGATGGTAAACATCATCCTGGAAATACTTTTTACAGATGTGTAACTACACGATGGTAAACATCACCCTGGAACTACTTTTTACGGACGTGTTACTACACGATGGTAAACATCACCCTGGAAATACTTTTAACAAATGTGTTACTACACGTGGTAAACATCACCCTGGAACTACTTTTTACAGATGTGTTACTACACGATGGTAAACATCACCCTGGAACTACTTTTACAGACGTGTTACTACACGATGGTAAACGTAACCCTGAACTACTTTTTACAGACGTGTTACTACACGATGGTAAACATCACCCTGGAACTACTTTTTACAGACGTGTTACTACACGATGGTAAACATCACCCTGGAACTACTTTTTACAGATGTGTTGTTACACGATGGTAAACATCACCCTGAAACTACTTTTACAATGCGTGTTACTACACGATGGAAAACATCACCCTGGAACTACTTTTTACTGATGTGTTATTACACGATGGTAAACGTGACCCTGGGACTACTTTTTACAGA
>JALJCO010004964.1:0-67337 GCA_023101725.1 Atherinomorus stipes
ATATGATGCTAAAAACCACCTTCCCTTCAACATTCAGGAGTGAGATGGTCCAAAACTGATTGATGTCTTTTCAGTTCTCCTCTTTAGGGATCCACACTCCCTGAGCAACTTTTCACCTTCTCCAATTCACCTTCAAGATCTCCACAGGTGCCGTAGAGGTTCTGGGCAGCACTTGTATACCAAGTAAGGAATGCCACTGGGGCCTGGAGTAGATGCTGAACGAGCCGCCTTGATTATGTCAGGATAAGGAACTTAAAAAAGAGATTAAGAATAACGACTTTATGCAGCACTATTATACTATATTCTAGAGATCCTGAATTTATAGCAAATACAGTAGACAATTTTTTTAATAGCTGGGCTGAAAAGGGGCTTATAAGTTTCCATCAACTGTTTTAAATGGGAAAATAAAATCTTTTGAAGATATTTGCAAACAATATAAGAGTCCAAGAAATCAACTTTATAAGTTTGAAGTTGTTTTAAAAGTAAACTTGGAAGGAATACACATGATTTACATCCCCTGATGGCAAATACTTTTAACACGAAACACAAAAATACTCTGAGTCAGCTATACCAAATATTGTTAAATTAAAAGGAGAAAACAGCAAATTGTGAGGCAGAGCTAGTCAAATAACTATACAAATAACTACGCAAATAATGAGTACTGGAATTCATAAAACCACTAGTTCCTTTTGGGGGGGGAGAGAATTTGAATGGAAAATAACTTAAAAAAAATTCTTGGTTCCAGAAAGTATGAAAAATACAATGTCGCAAATGGTATGTGAAACTGTGGACAAGAAAATGCAAATTATATGTATGAAAATCTGACCAAAAATAACACACAGGTACAGTAGCGTTTTTAGCTACTTCTTAGCTCTCTCTCGTCTGACTGTGAGGCAATGAACAATCTTAACAGCTCCGAGGCTGATAAGTACCTACATAATAATAATAATAAAAAATAATAATAATAATAATACAGAGTACAGAGTAAGGTTGACCTTTTTTTGTTGAAAGAGGTGGTATACAATCTTATTTACTTAAAAGCAGATAACTTTTTAGTCCTAAAATGTCACCATTATGTAACAGTCTGGAGCCCTGCAGCTAAACTCTCTTTGACTGAGGTACATGTTCTACACATTGTTCTTGTAGCTACAAATGTAACTTTCTTTGGTTGTTTGTACAACCATGAACAGCACAACATGTTCCCCAACTGAGCAAGTACACTTTTCTTGGGAAATTGTTTAGAAATATTATGAATAATCTTGTTGAAATGTTTGGCTAAACTGCTAGCAGAAATGACACTGTGAGTCAACGGCAAAGTGCTATTTCCGCTTTGTCACAGGAAGTTGATCGTACAATCCTTTCTACATTTGCTATCTCAGGAATAATGTGTATAGAATGAGCTGATCTCTCTTCACAGCAGGTTGTTTCTGCATGCTCAATGCGAGAGTTTCGGGCACGAATCCTCAAGGGGGTGGATGGGGAAGACAAGCAGCGTGTTCTCATTTGTCTGGCTGCGCTGCGGTCAGCGTCGTGCATTCCAATTCCGCCTCCATAAATGTATCGTCAAGACAACATTGATGACTGCTGCTAAAAGGTGGACAACAAGTACCCCTAAAATGCCAACTTATACTCCATGTAAGACAAAGAAACAAAAAGTTTTGTCTTGTGAAACAAAGAGAGCCTAACTGGAGTCTGACCATCACTGGAGTAAGACAAGAGTAAATAACCACATATATATATATATATATATGTATATATATATATTGTTTTTAATATTGCTTATAATGGAGGGCGCTCCAATCCGCTATGGCAGGGGCGCTCACTCAAGTCCAGTCCTCAAGAGATACATACTATTCCTGCCCATTTTGGTTGCATCCCTTCTCCAACACACCTGAATCATATGAATGACTCAATACCAGGCATCTGCAGAGCTTAATAACATGCATGAGGGATTAACCATTTGATTCAGGTGTGTAGGGGATGGGGTGGGGACACAGCGATAATACATTTACACCAAACTTCATCTATGGCAGGACAGGGTTGCGCCTGCAATGGTGCCACATGTATTGTTTACATTTTCGTATGTTCTCACCACCTTGATCAGCAGTTAATTAAAACTATGGGTTCAACCTGCATCTGCAGAAATGGAGAAGTGACAACTCTGCTTCAAGCATCGCCCACCTGAAATGTCCTACCAATCACACAATACCTCTTGGAGCCCCACAAGAAGAAAGTTCTTCTCGGCCAAGGAGTCGAGAACAAGCCGTGAGCTGTCCTCAATCATGTTTGCAAGAACAAAAAACATTTTGTTCTCACAGCCTCGAAAGCATGCAGAAAGTTCTCGCTCGTGGAGTATGTAACAAGCTTAATGCAGTCCCAGCAGCTCATGCATGTGCACAACACTGGCATCACTTTCACTTGTCGCCAAAAGGGGCACACTTCTGGAAAAAAAGCTAGAACTTGTGCTGTACTCCTTAAAGGCCCTTTAAGGTTCAGGTTGGAAGAGCAGTCATCTTTCAACTGGAGGGTTGGTGGGATCAATTCCAGGTTTCCCCAGACCACATGCCGGGGTCGCATTCACCTAGTCCAGGGGTCGGCAACCCAAAATGTTCAAAGAGCCATATTGGACCAAAAAACCGAAAAACAAATCTGTCTGGAGCCGCAAAAATGTAAAAGTCTTAAATAAGCCGGTCGGCAACCTGTTCCAGCCAAACAGCCTTTTAGACCCGTTTCCTACAATAAAGAAAACACTGGAGCATCAACTGACTTTTAACATTGATAATTAAATAAAACTTTAACGTTAAATGTGTTGCATTTAACATGAAAACGAGAAAACGAAATCACATTTCTGCATCCAGCAAAAAAACATTTTAAACTAAAAAAAAAAGAAAAGACGTCGGGTTGAAGGTCACTTTTTAAAAAAAAAAAAAAATCTATTTTAGTTGTTGTATTTATGTAGGATGGAAAAAGACGCAGCTTTAATAATCTACCAGCAGCAAACCAAACACGCTGTCCTGTCTGCGCCGTCATCCTTTTACTGGCGCGTGCAGTAAGCTAACCGAAAAATGAAATTACTGTTTCACAAAATATGAACATGGCTACGCAAAATAATCTGGTCAGTAGTGAAAACAAATGAATCTGCCCACGCAGCGCTGAACATGCTCAGTGCATCAGACACTTTTCTTCTCTATCGTCGGCCTACCTGCTGGAGAAGTGATCAAAGCGCAGCATGACAGGGTCGGAGTGGACAAATAAGCTTTTGCTTGTTTATTATTCACTTTAAATGCCAGAACTGCAGCAACAGCGCAACAGAGACGCTCCACTGTGAGGCGTTCGCGGGATAGTGCGCCAGGAGGAAAGTTCAGCGCTCCGCGGCACGTCCACACTCAGTGATATTCTTTGTTTGTAATTAATTCCGTTTTTAATGTTTAATTCCGTGATTGCTGATTCAATAGGGCTGTATCATGCTATGCTGCACAATAGCGGCACGTGAGCATGAAGTGCAGTTATTAACACTGATTGGCTGCGTAAAGGTTTGTGAGACGCATCATAGCATGCTGGACAGTTACTCGCTGTTTCACTGCAGTTACCTGCTTGTTGCACCTGACACTCAATGGGCTGCTTTGCAAAATGGTAAAATATAAATTATGTCTTTATTTTAATAGTTGAGTTGGATTTTATTTCACGTGCTGCATTTGCAGTGCTCGGAGAACTCGGGAAAAGTGCGCAACTGTACATGAGTCCCTCAGAGGGATCATCATAATCCTCAAATTTAGAATAAGATAAGAAACTTTATTGTCTCTCAAGGGGACATTTGTCTTGGTCTTTTAGAATCACATTATTAAAATGAACCAACCAAAATACAATACACTTTAGTAGAATAGTCATTAATTCATTTTCCAATGCAGGGAGCCGCAACAGAGGGACTAAAGAGCCGCATGCGGCTCCGGAGCCGCGGGTTGCCGACCCCTGACCTAGTCACACACAAATTCATACCCCGATAGGCATAGTTGTATGAAAAAGTGTTTGCCCCCTTCCTGATTTCTTATTTTTTTGCATGTTAGTCACACTTAAATGTTTCAGATCATCAAACAAATTTGAATATTAGACAAAGATAACACAAGTAAACACAAAATGCAGTTTCTAAATTAAGATTTCTATTTTTAAGGAGGTATAAAATCCAAACCCACACAGTGTGAAAAAGTCATTGCCCTCTAAACCCAATAACTGGTCGGGCCTCCCTTAGCAGTACCAACTGCAATCAAGCGTGTGTGATAACTGGCAATGAGTCTTCTACAGCGCTGTGGAGGAATTTTGGCCCACTCATCTTTGCGGAATTGTTGTAATTCAGCCACATTGGAGGGTTTTCCAGCACCAGACCTTCCAGACCTTAAAAAACGCCTTTTTAGGGTCATGCCACAGCATCTCAATGGGATTCAGGTCAGGACTTTGACTAGGCCACTCCAAAGTCTTCACTTTGTTTTTCTTAAGCCATTCAGACGTGGACTTGCTGGTGTGTTCTGGATCATTGTCCTGCTGCAGAACCCAAGTGCGCTTCAGCTTGAGGTCACCAACAGATGGCCGGACATTCTCCTTCAGGATTTTTTGGTAGACAGCAGAATTCATGGTTCCATTTACCACAGCAAGTCTTCCAGTTCCTGACACAGCAAAACAGCCCCAGACCATCACACTAAAACCACCATACTTTGCTGTTGGTATGATGTTTCCTTTCTGAGATGCCGTGTTACTTTTACGCCAGATGTAATGGGACCTAAACCTTTCAAAACATTCAACCTTTGTTTTTCTGTCAGTCCACAGAGTATTTTCCCAAAAGTCTTGGGGATCATCAAGATGCTTTCTGGCAAAACTGAGACGAGCCTTTATGTTCTTTTTGCTCAGCAGTGGTTTTGGTCTTTGAACTCTGCCATGCAGGCCATTCTTGCCCAGTCTCTTTCTTATGGTGGAGTCATGAACACTGACCTTAATTGAGGCAAGTGAGGCCTGCAGTTCTTGGATGTTGTCCTGGGGTCTTTTGTGACCTCTTGGATGAGTCGTTGCTGTGCTCTTGGGGTAATTTTGGTCGGCTGGCCATTCCTGGGAAGGTTCACCACTGTTCCGTGGTTTCACCATTAGTGGATAATGGCTCTCACTGTGGTTCGCTGGAGTCCCAAAGCTTTAGAAATGGCTTTGGAACCTTTTCCAGGCTGATGGATCTCAATTACTTTACAATTTCTCTGGATTGCAGCATGATGTCTAGCTTTTGAGGATCTTTTGGTCTACTTAACTTCGTCCGGCAGGTCCTATTTAAGGGATTTCTTGATTGAGAACAGGTGTGGCAGTAATCCGGCGTAGGTGTGGCTAGAGAAATTAAACTCTGCTTTCCAAAGATGTGATAAACCGCAGTTGAATTATGGTTTAATACGCGGGGGGGGGGGCAATCACTTTTTCACACATGCCCATGGAGGTTTGGATTTTTTCCACGTTACTAATAAGAATCTTAAATTAAAAACTGCATTTTGTGTTTACTTGTGTTATCTCTGTTTCACATTTAAATTTGTTTGATGATCTGAAACATTTAAGTGTGACTAACATGCAAAAAAATAAGAAATCAGGAAGGGGGCAAACACTTTTTCATACACCTGTGCCTATCAGGGTATGAATGTGTGTATGACTAGGTGAATGGGACCTGCAGTGTGAAGTGCTTTGCGTGGTCAGTACAACTAGAAAAGCACTATATGAGTACAGTCCATTTACCATTTATTTACTAAATATATGTAAGAAAATTGTTGTTTTTGTGTTACACCTGAAGGGCAAAAAGATTTTGTGGAAGAGAATAACGATAACGTTAACAACAGACGTGAAATCTGAATTTCTGATGATATAATGTGAAGGAGTTTTTGTCCTTTGTTGTCCTGTCTGAGCTGTGACAGCTGATGTTCCCACTTAGTTTACCTAAAAAGCTCCTACTGTATATAGTGGAGAAGTGCGAACATCCAGCAGGTAAATAACTGCTGGTTCTGGTTGAACCACAAGTCAGTCACATATTTCACGCAAGGGCTCATGGGGGTTGACGCTCCCCTGTCAGATGGTAAGTCAGTGAATTAACACAGATGTCCAGGACAGGTGGAAGCTTAAGCTGCATGGTGAAGCTTCTGGGTCGGCTAGAGGACCACATGCTCCCTGCTGGAAGATACACCCTGAACTAATTTAAGGAGGAAACAGCTGATACAGCAGCAGAAGGCTGATGGTAGACATCTTCTTAGTTTGAGGAGATAAAATCATTTAAGTGATCTCTTCTAAAACAGCTTTCATATTTGTTTTGTTCCTTTAGACTCCAGAAACAAATTCATCTGCTGCAACTAAAAAGCTGCACAGCATCTCTGAGCTGTTCAGCTCTGGATGAGCTGGTTGATGTAGGTACCCTCTGCTGTTCTGGTTGAGTTCAGACTGAATCACAATTATTGATCTGTCTATGAGAGCTGATCAGCTGACCTGACTCTGCTTCCAAACTCAGCCTCCTCCATCACATAAACCAGCTGAATATGAGGACGGGAAGGTCTTTCTGGACCTCCTCAAACAACTGCTGGATCTTGACGGGGATCAGAGGATCTCTCCCCGTGAAGCTCTGCAGCATCCATTCATCACCACGTCCCACCTGACCGAGCAGCCTGACAGCAGAAACTAGGAAGTGAGCGAGTGTTGCTGCCGCTGGAAGCAGAGAACAGATGAAGCGACTGATTCATGAACTGATTCTAATTCTTTATCCAGTCGGATCAACTCCACATCGTAGTAAAAATGGCGAAACAATTATGGCAGCCTCCGTGTGTGAACCCCCAGGCAAGTAGAAATAAATGACTCATTCTAAGATAATAAACACATAACAGTCATTCCAGTGAAGTGATTACACATCACTAGAAACACAATTTTGAATTATATAGGCTATTGTATTTTTTTGCCTTTGACCTTTGATTTTTTACCTTTAACGTCCATTAAGTTAATCAAAAACCAGACAGTTGGTAGCCAAACATCTTAGCTTTCATTTTTCTGTTATTTTATTTTGTGTAAGGAGACACACTGTTAATGACATAATGGTATAAATCATGGGGCCTGAATTCAGGCAAAGTTGGCGATCTGATCAGATCAAAAAACACAGCAGGAGGAAGAAGGTAAGGGTCGGTTTCTAAGCTAGCTATATGAACTTCTGTTTATACCGCTCCATATGAGCCCCAACTACATAGATGTCTTACTTCCACCTACAAATGAACTTGATTTGCACTAAAAGCAGCAATGGCCATATCCTCAAAAAAGTTGGAAAAACCTGGAAAAACAATTGCAGCTGCAAGTTTTTCCTTCAATTCAGTGCTCCCATTGTTCACTTCTGATGTCCATCATGGCAGTCCTACGTGATCAGGTGACGTAGTTGCAAATGGTCAATAAGGACCAAATGGAACCAAAACCACAGCTAATAATGACTCATCTGATCTGTTAAAATATCAGTTCATGTCAGTATACAGCCCATATAGCCTGATCTCAATTCATGCTTGGATATCATTTTTTTGGTTTTCTTTTTTTTCTATTATGAAAATGACCTTGACCATGAACACCTCAGTAGACCAAAACTTTGTTGCAAATGTGTAAATTTTCTGCACACCTTCATATGTGATTTTATCTTATGATTTTCATATTATGAAGCATGGTTTCCATTTATTTGCATCCCAACAGGAAAAAAATGTAGTTTTTGGACTGAAACTGAAATTCAACAGCAAAGCCTGCTAAAAATAAATAACATGTTTACTGTATCTAAGATATAGATTATATGAAAGGAAAAAGTTATCCTTTATGGTCAGACAGAGCAACTACTATAGGCTCTTCCTCACAGACTACATTTGGGCTGTGATTGACATGTACAGTACTTTTAAAGGCATGTAGATATTCAGCTATTTGGTTGATTGTGCTCCTAACGTTGCAAAGCATCAGGCTATTATAGCTTGGCAAAACAAACACCATTTAGGCTACCTGCCTTTTGATTAATGATAGCAATTATTGATGTGTGTTATTGATATCTGTTATTGCAACGTGTTATATGCGTTGGTGAATAAATAAAGTAATGTAAAGTAAAGTAAAATATGAACAGAGGACATCTTATGCAGCAGCAATAGATAATACTGGTGAACCAGGGATCTCAAACTCCCTTCCTCGAGGGCCACTGTCCTGCAGGTTTTAGATCAACAGACCAGGCTCAAAATGGAAACTTGCAGCCAAGAGTTCAAATTCTGGAGTTCATAGACATTTCTTCTCAGTCTCCAACATATCCAAGGCCACACCATCTGTGGTGATCTTTATTCTGCTGTTTCTGCAGTACTTGTTTGCTAATAAAGAAAATATAGGAGTCAGTTTTACGGTCTGGCAGCCATGTCTCATTGAAATGCACAATACTGCACTGACTTCAAGCTTTTTTAGTTTTATATACCAATGATCTAAGATTTCCTCTCTAGACTGACAGCTGAGAAGTGCAGGATGAACCCACCTGTACCCCATTGGCTGAATATTCAGATCAGGATGGACTCCGGAAGCTGGAATTGCAAGCCCAAAGTCTATTAGTTAGACCCTGAGGGCCAGGTCTGGAGCAGCAACAAGTAAAACGTTGTCAAGTTTAATGTCTTTGTTCATCTTCAGCTGAGAGCGTTTAAATATAATGAAGAGAAGTCTAAAGATGGACCTCTTTCTCAGTGTGTTTGACTGAATTCAGCTGCTTTCCCACTGAAATTAGCTCTTTATAATCGGTAGTCTCCTTTCCCATTGTCAAAACAGCTGAGTCTGATCCCCTTCTGACAAGCTGCGTGGCCTCTGTCCTGACAGCTGCCTGTCTGGTGAGGCCATCACGCTGAGTTTGCGTTGATGATGTCATCCGTGCGACAGAAATAAAAAAAAAATGGTGAGCGAGTCAGGCCTTAGTCAATGCGCTCTCTTGTATTGCACCTTTATCCATCCTTACAATAGCCGAAAACCAGCAGGTGATGGCTGATTTTCTCGCCCGGATGAAACGTAGGTGACATGAAATTGTGGCTGAAGCAGAGTTGTTTTGGCACTGTATGTTATATGAAACACGACTGACTCGATGTCATGACGTAGGAACATATCACCCAACATCATCATGTGAAATCGCAGCTCAAACCAGGTCTGGTGTTCCCACAGCATGCTAATTAGAGCTGAGCCATTTGAAGGCCGCATTGCTGGCTGAGTCATTTGACATGGGTTGGAAGTGGGTCTGTGAGCCTTTCCCACTGCCACTAAAGGGCAGTGTTGTATAGTAACAAAGTAAAAGTACTTTGTTACTTTACTAGTATTTTTTTTATATTTGTACTTTACTTTACTACTTCTATTTCTGATGACTTTTACTTTTACTTCACTACATTTTCCGAGAAAAAATCAATACTTTTGCTCCATTATATTTACCTGAGCATCTTAGTTACTTGTTACAAAATAACAAGGAACGTAATAGCCAATGGACAATCTTTGTTTTGTTGTAGTGGGACAAGAAGCCACTAGTAGCAGCCTTGTGCAGCCATCTCTGAAGCAAACACACCTTTACCTGCCTCAGCAGCAGGTGAACGGCTGTTTAGCATCACTGGTCTGGTCTTCAGTCCAAGAAGAGCGAGACTGAGTTCTCACCATTTTGAGAAAGAACTTCTTTTGGGGTTGAACAAAACGTTTTTCTGGGTGCAGTAATGACTGGATGGACAGTTCAAGTGCTGTTGCACTGCAGTCATGTTACAGTTCAACCAAGTTCTTTGTTTGCATCACCTCCAAGCACCAAGAGTTTATTAGAAATGATTTTATATTGAATGCACATGGGTAAGAATGTTGGAAGGCATGCATGCAGGTCTGTAAGGATGTTTGTGTGTACAGTATTTTTCTATATGGTTGGTTTATGTAAGGAGGTACTGCAGCTCCTTTACACTTTGCAAATTAAAACTTAAAAACTAAATTAAACAGAAATAAAGAAAAAGTTTAACTCAAATTTCTGATTGCATTTTATTAACAGTACTTTTTAATTTTGATACTTATGTACAGTAAATACTAGCTACTTTTTTTTTTACTTTTACTTAAGTTATATTCTAGCAGGCGACTTTGACTTTTACTTGAGTAATTTTCCAGTAAGGTACTTTTACTTTTACTTAAGTATGGCTTTTGGGTACTTTATACAACACTGCTAAAAGGTGATTGTTCGGACACTTAAACAGATTGTTTGGCCAGTGGGAAAGGGGGGTTTTAGTGTATCAGCTTCTGACTCTTGGCTAATTTAACAAAACAGCCTTCACTAATAAAGTCCAGAGCGGAGGAAGAAGAGGAGCTGCCGAGTTCCCCCAGCCTGAATCTCAGGGGCTGCTGGTGTGACTGTGGAGAGAGTCACTGAACATTGAGAGGTCAGTGGATTCAGTGTTACAGTTACTCGGTCACAGAGATGTTAAAAGAAGAGAAGTAAAAAGTAGAAATCCTGTCCAGCAGTTTTTCCAACCAATCACTGAACCATCTGGGTTTAATTATCTCCTCTGTCTGGTAGCTGAGCATGTTTGTGAAAACACCTGTACTGGCAGATCCAAAAACATGGCAAGATTTCTACTAAGCTATTTTTATTTCTACTTTTGACACCTCTGATGTCACAAATACAGCTGAATCCTCAAACATGTCTTTATCAACCAGAAATTAGTCAAATACTAATGATTTTTATTACCATTTCACTAAGTTTATGTATTTACAGGGGATGTAAGAAGGAAGAAACAGCAGTGAAAGAAGAGCCTAGTACACTTTAAACATTCGAGTATGAATAAGATATTTGATTCTTTGTAACAACACAATTGTACTTGTACTCGGTCTACGTGGTTGTTTTTAATCTGGTCAGCCCTCTTAGGCAAGACCATTTACCTTTATGTAAAACTTCTTGGTATGTTAAACATTCTTATTTTGTTTGTACATAATTTAGTGTAATTTAAGTCAGATCCATCCCATTTTATGAAATCTTTGACTGTTTTTGTTTTTAAAACACTGACGTTTTTTTTTCTCTGGAGAAAAATGAGCTAACTAAAGACAAGTAAAAACAACACAGAATTTATGCTATTTGCCAGGTCATGTTTGCAAATGACAATTGGTTCTCAAATATTGTACTTAGAAAAACAAATTTAATTAAATTTGCCTTTGCAGTGAGATAATTACACCTGGCAAGATTTTCCTTTTAGTAGGACAAAATATCTAGAGTTTTAGGCAAGTGAGAAACACCTTAAAACTCTGTGAAACATTCATTTCAATTCCTTATTGAGTGAAAAGCTCTTATCTGGCATGTTAATGCTTCTTTTGCTGTTGTTTTATATTTTTATTTTGATAGAAAACAAGATAAATTAGCAGGATTATTTCAAGACTTGTTTTAAAAAAAATTCTATAAAAATTAAACTAAGCCTTTACAGAAAATGCAATCAGTAGTATGGATGATAATGTATAACGTTTCATGGGACATTAAGCACTTTACATTCATTCTATCTGTATTCATACACTGGTGGAGGTGAGTTGCATGTCCATCAGTCTTTCCAGTTGTGTATGTGTAACTATTTGCTAATGGTATACATATTGTAAAGGAATTCTTTTATGTACTGTGATTAATCACCCAAATAAAATTTTGTTACATTATGATATAAATAATACATAAATGTTTGTTTGTTCAGATTTAGAGCTTTTTGTTATTGACCAGTATTACATTTGCTAATAGTTCACAAAAACACTAAATCAATTTATGGATATAAATTTTTTATTTGAAATAAAACAAACACACAAACAACTTAGTTCTTGCAATGTCCAACTGTATCACAATTACTTTCACCGATGTTTAGTATCAACTTAAACTCTTGGTGAGTATCAGACTTGCAAGAACAAAAGCAAGAAAATCTCAACCAGTGAAGGCTTCATAATGTGGCAAAGAACAGAACATAAAGGGAAAATATTTCTGCCAATGTACACTGCAAAAATTAGTGGTCTTAATATGAGTTAAAAAAAAAAAAACTGAAATTGAGAAAAATCAGACTATGTTCAATTGAAATAATCTGCCAGTGGGGTAACATAATTATACTTGCTAAGATTTCGTAAAATAAGAAAAATTATCGAGACTAGACAGGGAGAAATATTGTTAAAGGAACTGTAAAACACTCATTTCAAGTCCCCCATTTAGTGAAAACCCCCTCAAAACTAGTCTGGTGATGCTTCTTTTCAGTTTTAAGAAAAAAAAAAACTTAAAGCCTACAATCTTCTGTCTACTGGATGAGCTGCTTTACCACCTGAACAACTGACTGTCAAAGTGCACCTCTTTGCCACCAGTTCTTGAATTCTTGGTTAGTTTATCTTGTTTTAAGATCTTTTCACTCAAAATCAAAAGCAACAACAAAAAGAAGCATAACCAGACTAGTTTTAAGTGTTTTTCACTGAAAAAGAAACTTGAAATTAATGTTTCACAGCTTGTTTTAAGCTAGTTCCCACTGGTCTAAAGTCTAGATATGTTTTTCTTATTACAAGAAATCTGTGTGTATGAACTGGTATGGGAGGTCTTGAAACAAATTTTTACAGGTAAAACTGGGAGTGAAAGACACAAAGTGATCTGAAACAGTGTCTTACGGTGTGTTCAAACCAAGCACGATCTGGGCTTCAAAATCGTGCCTGACGCCCAAAGTTGGATGCTGGGTCACTAAAGTAAGACGCTTGGTTTCCAGTGTCTTGACGCCCTGACGCGCTGCGACAGATGTCCAGCCGCGTCGCGCCGCGGGAGGAGCCTCTCCTTTTTCTTTTTCCTTTCACCGGTCTGTCTGCACCATGGCAGATGCGGGAGAGAGTGGCTCTGCTTTCTGTGATAAATAAAGAGAACATCATCGTCGGACATGTCTGCTCTGCGTCTGGTTCACTAGATGATTCCAGGTGTTTTGAGTGTGAGTTTCATCATTTAGGAGCTGTGCTGGCGAGCGGCGCTTTCAGCCGCCTGATCTGGCCCAGTTTAACAACCCCCTGTCCCGATGCAGGGCAGTATTATAAGCCCAGTAAATCCCATCATGACAGCAGGCCATCAAACCACCGTTCAGACACCAGGACCGGACACAGAACACAGTTTTTCCTTCTCTGTCTTCAGAGAGAGAGGAGATTCCCCTGGTTCTTCTGGGTGTTTCCCCTCCTGCCAAAAAATGTGTCTGTGAAATGACTCGCTCTGATTGGTCGACGCCCCGCGTCAAGACGCCAAAGTTCAGATTTTCCAACTCTGGCATCTGATGCCCAAACGCCCAAAATCTCAAAACTCGATGCGCGAAACGCGCCGCAAGAAAGGCCAACGCTCCCAGACGGGCGTCGGCCATTGACTTTGCATGTAAACCTGACACCCTTGACGCCCAAATCGCGCTTGGTCTGAACACACCGTTAGTAAGATAATTTTAACTCAATATACATACCAGTATACCATAAAATAACCAGTTTTAGGATTCAGTTACTAAGTAAAAAATAAAAGACATATACTCTCTAAACATGATTAAAAATCTTATTTTGCTCTTCTCAAGTATATTACTCTCAAATGAAAGTCATTAAGATAGTTTTTGCGGAATATAAGACTGTAAAACTTGGTTAGATAGACTGTTTTTGCAGTGTAGCAATGGCTGTATATGTCTTCAAAAAAACTTAATGGCTAGTGCGTGTCACAAAAAATAAGTTGTAATTCACACAGTACATCAAATCATTGGCTTTTTGGAAAACAAAACAAACAACTAAACAGTTTTTTTTTTCATGATAATACACAGAAAAATTTTAGCCTTTAGATTTAAAAGGTTACCAGACCTTAACATGCCAAATTTTTATAAACCATTACACATGGTAGTAAAATAATGATATTGTGCTTTGTTTCCCTTATTTGTGCTTCATTTAAAGACATTTAAAGATTGCTCATGTTGTTCCAAAGAACAGAAATCCAGCAGTCCTGCGTTCAACTGTGGGGAGTCAGCACAAAAAGGATCCTATCAATCTGGAGAGTGTGCATAATAAACCTATGCGAGTTATAAATATTCATATTCATTAGCACAAGTGCATGGATAGAGAAGTTATACATTGTTTGACACGTATCTGGGATCAGTTTACTCCCAGCATGGTGAAAAGCAGGACAGCTAGGAGAAACAGCAGAGCTGCAGATGAGAACAGAAAACAGAAAAAACAATAATTATGACACTGTGTATAATCTCTTCATCTTTAAACAATAGATGATAGCAGTAAATCATCATCAGAAAAAACAGTATCTGTTTAAGTTACCAGGTATTAGTGACTGCTGGTGAGTGACGGAGCTGCCATTTTCCAAATTCCTGTAGGTGGCATTCACATCTGTCAGGTCAACAGGAGTGGTCCTTATTTTGGTTTTTAGAGTTCCGAAAGACTTAGCAGCTGAGAGAGTAGTTAGAAGGGAACAAGGTCACTAATCATGTTTTTGCACGAGGGAAAATTCTAGTACATTATCTGCAATGGTTTTTGCTCATGATGGGATTTAGCTGAAGTGTCAAAGGAGGTGATGTTTAAATATTAGCTTACCTGCTTTAAAGGAGTGATGACATAGCAGTTAAAAACTAGTTTATGTTGTTGGCATTACTGCATATGTAAATACTCCAAAGAAAAAAACAGCATTTTTTTACAGCGGAGTATTGTTTGAAACGCCAGACCTCACTTCCTCAGTAATACAGTTGGGTCCGGTGATGATATGGAGCTTTACCCGGAGATCACGTTGACTTCATTTTGATTGGCTACACCTTATTTGGCTATGACCTTATTTGGAGAATCTAGGTCAAGCTGCGGTCGGAGATTGTTAAAGGCTAACTGTTAGCAACATGGGCAGTTCAGATAGTGAGCTGCGTTTATCAGACAAGACAGCATTTAGAAAATAAATAAACTTACAGGTAATGACAAGGTTGTGGCCCCCTCCTCAGTGTTACTGCAGAAGTTTGCTTTTAAATCCATTTGTTTGAAAACCCAGACCTGACTGCACAGAAGTTACTACTAGCTCCATAGATGCAGCTGCATCAGACAGGGAGGGGAGGGGGGAGCGGACGGAGCATAAACCGTTAGGAGAGAGAGAGAGAGGGGGGGGGGCTGTTCACTTGATAGTGTGCTCTTATTGGAGCAATTAAATTACGTAGAATGATAGAACTACGTAGAATGATAGCCTGCTGTCTGATTCAACTGTTTCTGAGCAGAGAGACAAAGCTGACAGACCATAAACAGGAACTTTGATTCTCACTCTGACATTCATATGGCCTCATCAGTGCACAATAGATCATATTATACACCGAAAACCCCAGAAAAGTGAAATTTGATGTCATGGCACCTTTAAACGACCCTGAGGAGATGAAGAGCGTTCTAAGTCGTGAGTCTGTGATGGTGGCAGTGAATGCACACTGGATCCGGGTTCCATTAAGGATTCCTTTTACAGAAGTCACTGAAAGCTGCAGAAGAAAGACAGTGTAAAAGTTCATACAGACAACTGAAAAGGTCTTCTAATTGAGACAAACAACCTTTCTTTATACCCTTAAATAGGATGCTGAAGTACAGTACAGTACTACTCTGCCTCTACAGCTGGCTGGAGGGAAATACAATCTATAGCAGGGGTGTCCAAATTCTTTACATTGGAGGGCCAAAAATGACTCGGGGTGGACAGTCGCGGGCTAAATCTAAAATTTGGTGTTTCAGTGTATGAAATCCAATGTGCTTAGCGTATATAGCATAATTGTCAAAAACAAAACCTCATAGTAATTTAAACTATTTTTTTACCCCCTGAAATTAGTATATATCTAAATAGGTCTTCAAAAACATATGGTAAAACATAAATTAAAAACTCCATGAGACCAAAAATAAATCATGAAGATTGTACTCTTTGAAAACAGCAACTTTCTGCTTGAATATAAGGCACACTACTTTAAAATTGACTTCTGTAAAAAAGTACTCATGTCCCCGAAATATTTTCAAACTTTCTGTTGTCAGTGTGCCACTTCTTTTCATGAACTATCTGACATTTGACAATCTTCTCATTTATTCTTTGATCATGGGCTTCCAGATCTGAGCTGATTGAAGAACAACAGGGCCACCCTTTCCCACGATGTAATGCAATGGTCATTTGTGGTCAGCAGGGGAAGTGCAATAATGAATAAATATCAAAAGAACTTTTCATGTTGCTCAGAAAATCAAAATTTTGAAAAGAGACTATTGGCAGTGGGCCAAAAATAATAGCTCGCGGGCCAACTTTGGCCCCCAGGCCCCAAATTGGACAGCCCTGATCTATAGAAATGTTTCCACTTACAGCAAAAAGTCATTCTCAAGTGTTTCCTTTAGAAAGCTGTAAAGTCATTATAAGGAGGAAGTAGGGGTGGTGGATTGCATGCTGCATGCAACACTATACCAAAATTCTTCTGTCACTTCCTTGTTGGCTGTAGGCTGTTATTCTTTAACAGAAAGAGATCATGGTAAGGGTCTTTTTTTTCTTTTTACAATAAGGAATGAGAGCCGCTAAGTATTATGGGGGGAGGAGCGCCATAGTGGCATCTACCATAGTGTAAACATTAGTTTCTTCCATTCATTCACAGCGAGTTCGGACACAAAGCTGATGAGGAAAACATGCTGAAATGCCAGAAAGGAAAGTGAATTTACAGGGAGACTCCAACGAGGCCAGATAACGCCATCTCCAGAAAATTGCCATGATCAACAATGCGTACATTTATTTAATCAAAACTAATATAGAGGAGAACATGCTCCCACAGGTTGCAATGGTGACATCTCTATTTTTTTTCATACCTGGTCTGAGCGCTTACACAGCAGATCGATTAAAAAATGACTAAATGCTGGGAAGCCTAATGTGCGAACATTTAAACTGGAAAATAAGACCAGTCAAAGTCAACTTTATTGTCAAATGTGCCACATGTTACAGTAGACATACAACACAGATGAAATTACAGTCCTCTCAAACCCACGGCAAGGTTATTATAGTTTTGAAATTTTTCATTAGTTTTAATTTTTATTTAGTTTTTCAGTTTGCTTTTTATTTCAGTTTAGTTTTAGTTAGTTCAACAAATAATTTCATAGTTTCAGTTTAGTTTTTATTTAGTCTTAGCCTTAATTTTTCAGGTAAGAGAAAGCCTTGAAATGTAGATGTTGAAAAGGATGGAAAAATGTGTGACACAAAATATGGATTATCAAATCCAATTATTTTCAAGGGACACTGTAATCGCGAGCAGCTCCCTCGTACTTTTCATGCTGCATTCGCGTGAAACCGGGCAGACCGACGACAGCCGATGCATGTAAAGTTATCACCGGCCTCTATGTGAAGATGTGGTCCGTCAGTTACAGTGACATCAGTCCACATCTGATTTGTTGTCATGGCGATGTCGCATTGTTTTCCCTGACCCATGTTTTACCGTCTTTCGCTCGGCTTCATTGACTAAAATGACATCTGATTTGTTACCAACGGCTGTCTGCCCGACTGCACGTGAACCCAGCATCAGCGAGACGCTGCTTTCTCCCCACTGCAGCGCGGTGACTTTTCAAAGGCATTACCCCGTACTGAGCTGAAAACTACGGTGTGTCCGGTGAGTTTCTGTGTTTTCCTACTGTCACGCTTCTCCTGAACGCAAAAACATGGCGATACGACATGGCAGCCTCCACCGAGCCGCCCCGCTTGATGTGTAAATGAATGATACGGACGGCAAATTTAGAACCTAGAGGAGCACTTCAGTTTGTTGATGGGAGTGATTACTGATTAATGAAAAAACACTTTTGAACCAAATAATCAGTTTTTGTGAATAAATAACAGGAGAACTTACAGAATATCCCTTTAACCAGTGTTGCCAACTTGGCAACTTTGTCACTATATTTAGCGACTTTTCAGACCTGTCTAGGGACTTATTTTCAAAAAAGCGCCTAGCGGCAAATCTAGCGACTTTTCCTGGCGGCCATGGAGTCAGATAAAGTTTATATCGCTCCACCCATTCATCGGGAGCTGCCTGCCAACAGTCACCCATTTCCCGGCACTCACTCACGGTTCCCGCTGTCCCTTTGCAGACACTGGGCTCGTTCCGATTGACTGTGTCTGTCTGGCGTCTGACTTGATGGTCAGACGAGGGCTGTGTGAGTTGTTAAGGGCGGACCATAAACGCAGCGCATCTCAGCCGGACAAGTTTGCCAACTAGAAGACTGCAATAATGGAGGATCTCGCTGCATTTGCCTTTATTTAGCTCAAAGTTACTGAATGCTGTGTAGATCTGATTAAGTCTAATTTCAGAGTATTGAAACAGCATGTTGTTAACGCTAATTACATGAACTTGTACTGTAACTGTAGCAGAAACATCTGCAGACAAAATGTTATTTACCTGCTAAGGTGCAACATTAAGGACATTAAGCAATCTGGTAAATGTCCAAGCTCAAATATACAAAACTTTAATGCTTTGCCTTGATGAATGAATGAATTTAAAACAAATAAAAGAAATAGAAACTTCTTTCTTTCTTTCTTTCTTTTAGATGGGGGTATAAATAAATATTATTACAACCTCCCCATAAATACTGTCCTAGGAGGTTAATTCACATCTACACTGCAGGTTCTCACTTCTATTTAAAAAAAAATCTTTATTTCTTCTTATTGTTAAATGTGTTGAGAGTCTGAAAGGCACCTATAAATGCAACATATTATTCCTATTATTATTATTATTAAGGGTATGGGTACTTATGAGGGGGGAGTGCAAAGGGAGCATGTGGAAACCAGTAAGGTTTTAGTATAACCTCCAGTTAAGCTTTATATTTATCTGAGTAGAATAACTTGTGACTACAACACATTTGTGTTACTTAAGCCGTTTTCAGACTTGCATTGTGGAACATGAGCGGTAAAGTTCATCCGCTCTTTAAACGGACTCGTCTTTTCAAACATGCCGCTTCGTTGCGGACTTATCGCGTCCCGGGTACTTTCAGACATCAGGATATGTTGCGGAAAAGTCAGCACAGCCCCGCTCTCCCTTCAACTCTGTCCGGAACATTTCCTTGTGCATTCAGCCAAAACGACATGCCGCAACATTTCCGCTCTTATGATCTGGGGTCCAGCCGGTACATGTCCGCTACATCTCCGGGTAAAAGAGCGGATCGCATGTCTGAATGCAAACGTTATAAAGGACAGAGTCCACAATACTACGGCTTTACAGTGCAAGTCTGAAAGTCTGAAAGGGCTTTTGTTGCAGCGGTCAGATATCAGCCTGTCCAGGTTTGTGAACATCAGCCTAACTGCAATATGAAACACCGGCTGTTTGAAATCATTTTGTAGCCTATTGAAAACACCTAAATGGATTTATTAGTGGGAGCATCACATGAAAGTCCCGTCCAAAAATCGGAGCTTGCGTCAGTGAGAGGTTAAACCAATCAGGACCAGGTTCTGGCGGCGGCAGAGGCAGGTCCAGAATCTGCAGTTGCTGAGGTGTAACTGCACGATCCGGCTGCAGTCGGATGGCTCCCACGATGTTTGATGATCATGTGGTACAGTCACGTTTTCCAGTGCAGTGCAGGCGCAGTCTGAACTCGGACAAAGTTTCTAACCAGCATGCAACATTCCAGGACCACAATCCCTCACTTCCAGCCGAGTTGCGCTGCAGATAGCCAAAGTCGAACGAGCCTTTTGTACGATAACAATGAAATCTCGCGAGATTTCGTTGGTAAAATAGATCAATATCGCATTTTTGAATATCTGTATCACATCTGCATATGAAAATATCGCGGCTGTCCAGTTCCTCCACACCAGACTCTGCATCCAGGTCTTTGTGGACCTGCTTTGTGCACTGGTGCACAGTCATGTTGGAAGAGGAAGGGACCAGCTCCAAACTGGTCCCACAAAGTTGGGAGCATGGAATTGTCCAGAATGTCTTGGTATGCTGAAGCATTCAGAGTTCCTTTCTCTGGAACTAAGGGGCCAAGCCCAGCTCCTGAAAACACCCCCACACCATAATGAAATGAATGAATGAAATGAATGAAAAATACTTTATTTATCCCAGAAGGGAAATTCAGTATTGTAAAAGCTCTTCTTTTTTTTTAATAAAAAAAAAAGTCAGTCAGTCTTGTTCTTTAGGGTGATGGTTGCTGGCAGGAATGAATTCCTGTATCTCTCCGTCCTACAGCGAACCTGATGCAGCCTCCCACTGAACACACTCTGTTGATTCTTCACCGTGTTGTGGAGAGGATGGGAAGTGTCCTCCATCATCTTCATCAGCTTGTGCAGCATTCTTTTCTGAATGATCAGCTCCAGCGGCTCCAGAGTTATCCCCAGCACAGAACCAGCTTTCTTGATCAGCTTGTTTAGTTTCTTCAAGTCTCTGATTCTGATGCTGCTGCCCCAGCAGATGCTGCAAAGCTAATTGCACTTTCCACAACAGACTTGTAGAAGATCTGCAACATCTTGGTGCAGACGTTGAATGATCTCAGCTTCCTTAAGAAGTAGAGTCTGCTCTGACCTTTCTTGTAGATGTAGTCAGTGTTGCATTTCCAATCGAGTCTGTTGTCCAGCTGAACTCCAAGGTATTTGTAGTTCTCTACCACCTCCACCTCCTCTTCCAGGATGTAGACAGGACTATGCTGCTTATTCTTGCTCCTCCTGAAGTCAACAATCATCTCTTTAGTCTTGGTGGTATTTAAGATGAGCTGATTGTTACCATTTCACAAACTGACTGACCAGTTCCCTGTACTCGGCTTCTTGTCCATCACTAATACACCCCACAACTGCAGTCATCAGAATATTTCTGCAGATGACAGGATCAGAGTTGTACTGGAAGTCTGAGGTGTACAGTGTAAAGAGGAATGGTGAGAGTTCAGTTCCTTGTGGTGCTCCAGTGCTGCTGACCACCATCTCAGACACACAACCTTTCAGTCTCACAAACTGTGGTCTGTTTGTTAGGTAGTCGTAAATCCAGGTGGTTGTGGAGGATCCACCTGGAAGTTATGGAGCTTCTGACATAGCAAAGCAGGCTGAATAGTGTTAAATGCACTTGAAAAATCAAAGAACATGACCCTCAAAGTGCTGCCTGACTGGTCCAGATGAGAGTGGGCTCTCTGAAGCAAGAAGATGATGGCGTCTTCAACCCCAAGCCCATTACGATATGCGAACTGTAATGGGTCCTGAAAGGTATTCACTTCCTTGTTGAGGTGAGCCAGTAAGAGTCTCTCCAGGACTTTCATGATGTGAGATGTCAGGGCAACTGGTCTGTAGTCATTTGGTTCAGCTGGTTGTGGTTTTTAGGGACAGGAACAAGACAGGATGTTTTCCACAGCACAGGAACTCTGTTCTGTCTCAGGCTGGTGTTAAAAAGGTGCTGGAGAACCGGACATAGTTGTTCTGAGCAGGTCTGGAGAACTCTGGGACTGACACCATCTGGACCTGCAGCCTTGTTCCGGTTCAGTTTTTCTAGTTGTTTCTTGACCTGGTCACAGGAGACAGTCAGGCTGGAGGTGGAGACAAAGGAGGTCTCAGGATGTCCTGATGTGGAGGAGAGGAGGCTGTGTTCAGGTCCATGACTGAGGTGCAGGGTGACAGAGTGGAGGTGGGACAGGAAAGCTGTGGGCTCATGGAGGGTGTGTGGAATGTTGGGTTGTCGGCAGGGGGGAACTGAACCTATTGAAGAACATGTTCAGTTCGTTAGCTCTGTCCAGACCTCCGTCAGTCTGGTCCCCCTTTAACTTGAAGCCAGTGATCTTCTTCATTCCCGACCACACATCCCTCACGTTGTTCTGCTGGAGCTGGCTCTCCAACTTCTTCCTGTAGTCCTCCTTGCACTTCTTAGTCTGTGTTTTCACTTGTTTTTGTGTGGTCTTCAGTAACTCCGTCTCCATCCCTGAAAGCTTTCTTTTTGATGTTCAGCAGCTTTTTCAGGTCACTGGTGATCCAGGGTTTGTTATTGGGGAAGCACCTCACTGTTCTTGTTGGAACGATGTTGTCCACACAGAATTTATGTAATCTGTCACACACTCAGTCATGGCGTTGATGTTGTCTCCATGAGGTTCACAGAGGACATTCCAGTCTGTGGCCTCAAAGCACCCTCTCAGAGCATCTTCAGCCTCAGTAGACCAGGTTTTAATCGTCCTCCTAATGACTGGTTGCTGCTGAACGATGGGCTTGTAGGTGGAGGTGAGAAGAACCAGATTATGATCTGATCTTCCTAAAGGAGGCAGGGCAGAGGAGCTGCATGCATTCTTTGTATTTGCATAAAATAAGTCCAACATCTTATTTTCTCTGGTGGAGCAGCTGACAAACTGCTGGAAAGTTGGCAACATAGCAGAGAGGGAAACGTTGTTGAAGTCTCCAGAGATCGCCATGAATGAGTTTGGATGCTGTGTTTGTAGTTTAGCCACGACGGAGCTGATGACATCACAGGCTGTCTCTGGTGCAGTACCTGCTATTATATAAACCGCTACCAGAATAACACAGGCAAACTCTCTGGGTAAATAATATGGACGGAAACTCACAGCTAACAGTTCAATGTCTCTTGTGCAGATCTTCTCCTTGACAGTGACGTGTCCTGGATGGCACCAACGCTGATTGAACAACACTGTAATTCCATCTCCCTTCCGCTTCCCGCTGAGCTGTTTATTTCGGTCTGCACGGACCGTCTTGAAGCCGTATACAGACGCATTACAGTCCGGGATGTGTTCATGCTGCCATGTCTCGGTGAAACACATGATACTGCACTCTCTGTACTCTTTCTGAGACCTTGTTAGCGCTTCAAGCTGGTCCATCTTGTTAGCTAGCGATCTTACATTACCCATCACAACAGTTAGAAGAAACGGTTTAAATCTCCACCGTTTTTCTCTCTGCCTTACCCCTGCCCTGCATTTAATCCCCCCTCCACCAAACTTTACACTTGGCACAATGCAGTCAGGCAAGAACTGTTGTCCTGGCAACCACCAAACCCAGACTCCTCCATCAGATTTCCAGATGGAGAAGCGTGATTGGTCCTCCAGAGAACGCCTCCACTGCTCTAGAGTCCAGTGGCGGCTGCTTTCCACCACTGCATCCACGCTTTGCATCGCACTTGGTGATGTATGGATGGATGCAGCTGGTTGCCATGGAAACCCATTCCATGAAGCTCTCTGTCACTGTTCTGAGCTGATCTGAAGGCCACATGAAGTTTGGAGGTCTGTAGTGATTGACTCTGCAGAAAGTTGGCCACCTCTTCTCACTATGTGCTTCAGCATCACTGACCTGCTCCATCAGTTTACGTGGCCGACCAATTTGTGGCTGAGATGCTGTCATTCCCAAACACTTCCATGTTCTTAGAATCCAGCTGACAGTTGACTGTGGAATATTTAGGAGGAAATTTCACCACTGGATTGTTGTACAGGTGGCATCCTATCACAGTTCCACGCTGGAATTCACTGAGAGCGACACATTCTTTCACATGTTTGTAAAAAATGTCTGCATGCCGAGCTGCTTCATTTATACACCTGTGGACATGGAAGTGATGGAACACCTGATTCCATCATTTGGATGGTGATCAAATACTTTTGGCAATGTAGTGTTTGTAATAAGTTAATCCAAGGTTCATGTCAGTGGGTTCAAATTTCCTGGATCCTTACAGGAGGTCTTTCAGCCCTGATTTTGGACAAAAAAAGAGAAGTAATGATGAGTCAAAATGACAAGAAAGTACTAGATACCCTGTCTGATGATTGCTGGACTGTATGTCTGTTCATCTGCAGTAGTAAAGATAATGTTGTGGTTTTGGATCTTGTGTACAGTGGCGTACAAAGGTTTACATTGTCTCCCAATACAGAAAAGGCTAAATTCACCAGAACAATTAAAAAAAAACAAGAAACTGAAAAAGCAATAATGAATAAAATTTTAATAGATTATAATTTAGTAAAATAAAATGTTGATTTTGAATTGTGGTTTAAAAAATTAATTAAAAAAACAAACAAAACTGTCCCAGACAAATTAAATCACCTTGCTCATGAACATGGACCAACATACCTGTCAGCAGGTGCAGACGTCTGATTGGACGTTACAGAAACACCTGATTGCAGTGATTGTCTCAAAGTGTTGCTCAACAACATTTTAGCTTCAGAGCCCCATCATGCTTGTTTACTTGTTTTAATTTTTGTTTGTTGTTAATATTTCTGTTGAACCACAATTCAAAATCAATGTCATGAGTTTTATAAGATTTTTATTTATTATTACTTTTGTCAATTTCAACCTTTTTCACTGATGCAGATTTTTGTTCCAGCTTTAATGGGCGTGTATGTAAACCTCCATATGCTACTTCTCATGTTGGTGGTATGTTTGGCTGTTTGAAATGGCATCTCATTTTCTCTGCTTTGCTCACATTTATCTTCATATCAGCGAGTCAAACCTGCACAATGATGCACAGAGGATGTCATGCTTAGTTTATTGTGGTTATTACAAATGTTATCTGCACGGACAGATTCCGCCTCTCTGTCTACCGTAATCTTTGCAAATCCCACCACTTGTCTGATGAATATCCACAACGTGGCGCTTTGCTTGCACCAAGCTGCTCTGTTTCTCAGCTGGTTATCAGCCAGGCTAAAATTGCCATTCTTATCTGCCACCTGGACTTTGATTTACTTCTGTTCTTTGGCTTTCAGCTCTTTAATGTGTGTTTACTCTTCGCATGCTTGCAGGGAGTGTGTTTTTCTTCTGCATAAATTTCTTATTTCTGCACAGCATGGTTGCATCTTATTGGATAATATCACTGATTTAAAGTTTATTATGTGAAAATGCTAAACATTTGCTGATTTCAGGTCTTCAAATGTCATGTTTTCCCACCTTATTTACATTAGCTGTTATGTTAAATTATGCATCTTTCCATTTTTCCTAGATTTGCATGTGTAGCACACTCAATGCAACGATAATATAAAAATGACAGGACAGATTCTGTAAAAGGTTGAAGGTTTTTTTTGCTCTCGAGCTATCGAGAATGTTTTTCACTTAATTATTGATGCTACAGGTAAAACAAAGAAGAATACTTCAATTAGCTCTCAAGCTGTTGGAAACTTACTTCTCATATATTACAATGAAAAGGTAGACAACATGTCCAGATAACTTCCAGAAATAAAAGCAGGACTGCTGTAAACATAATGATCTACATTCTTTACTGATGAACAGACTAACGTGTCCACAACAGACCAAAGTGGTGAAAGGTATGAGTGAGACAGTTATCAACACCCTGATGTGAAAA
This sequence comes from Atherinomorus stipes, assembly GCA_023101725.1. Classification (NCBI taxonomy): domain Eukaryota; kingdom Metazoa; phylum Chordata; class Actinopteri; order Atheriniformes; family Atherinidae; genus Atherinomorus; species Atherinomorus stipes. The sequence goes on from JALJCO010004964.1 coordinate 25,260, forward strand.
ACTGGATGTCAGGTACTATAAGCTTGCTCCTTCATTCCCCTTTTCTCCCACTTACCGTGTTTTGCATAAGCAAATCTGCTTTGCTCCATGAAACAACCTCTGAGCAGCTCGAGGGCAGAAAAGTGCTGAAAGTCCTGCAGACTTGGGTCATGAAGTAGGGGAGTTGTGGTGAATGGTTCGTTTATTGTCGTCTTTTGCTCCGTAACTTTGGCTACAGTCAGATTATAACAGGGAGTTTTTTAAAAGTACGAGTTGTCTTGGATGAGCCATTCTTCTTTTCTGTCCTGGTGAAGCATGCAGTCTCTTCATGTTGCAGCTACATTTTCACTGGAAAATACTCCATTCATTTGGATAATCCAGTCATCTTCTAGGGCAGTGGTTTCCAAACTGGGGGTCGGGACTTCAGGGCATTGCCAGATCATTGTGGGGGAAAAAAAAAACTAAAGGCTACTTTTATCAAATAAATGTGGGTTTTGGGGGGGCTAACAATATTAACACATTATTACAAAAGAGATTAATCTGTGAAATTAACACTTTCATTTCTTAATTATTGCATGAATAACTAAATACCATGTTTAAGAATCCATTGGGGGGGGGGGGGGCACGAGCAACAGAATATGTTATTTATGGGGTCATGGCTCGTGTTAAAACTATTGTTCTAAGGAACATTGATTTCAGTTGAATGTCTGTTATGGGCTTGGCAGCTGGTATCACAATGCAGTGTATTTTGGGGCAGCAAGTGCATAATGTGAGACCACAGACTGAAACAACTTACTAACAGTGAACTCTTAAAAGACACAAAGTACTACATTGCAAAAATGTATTTCTTAATAACCAACACAGAGATGGACATTTAAACAGTTAGCCACAGCTGACATCAACACTGATCAGTATGCTAACAGTGCTAATTCTTAAAGGTAGAGTCTGAAGTCCCTCCAGCGTTTCTGTTTGCAAACAACAGCATTCAAACTTAGCGCTCCTCCCTCTCAGGCTAATGGCCGCCTCGTTCTAGCTAGCCTATTCAACTTCAAGCTTCTCCTTCAGAGCTCAGAAGCAGCTACAAGCCAAACTATTATTAACCTGGTTTTCCAAAGTGCATCATCTGAAGCTCTTAACTTTTCTTCAGTGCATATACGGTGTTTTCTTTCTTTCTTTCTTTCTTTCTTTCTTTCTTTCTTTTTCCTTGAGAGTTTGAGTGACTGGCGTCTGCTCAAATCATAAGCTTATTTCCACACAGCATCATGCTCTTAGCTCTGTCATTGGCTGCTGATATAAACAGAAATCTCCACCCAGAAACGTCCCGAACACACCAAAACCATGCAAAAGAGCGAATTACAGGCAGGGGGAGAGAGAGTTGCGTTCAAACGCACAACGGCACGCGAGTAGAGGCCCAAAGGCGGGTTTGAGACGGATTTCACTTGCTCAAGTCTAACGTTTATTTTTTACGGGGGGAACTCCGGACTATACCTTTAACTATGAAATCTGCAAATGTAAAGTCTGTTCATGTTATGGTGGATATACGTGGCTAGCAGTATATAGCAGTATAAGGCGACCGGGCTGATGTCATCTCCGTAGTCGCAGAGTTATCTAACCATAGCTCTGTTTCATTCCTTCTGTAAACAAAGCTCCTCGCGCTCTTCGCAGGTCGAGTCCTAATGATAATTGTCAATCAGGTGACGTGTCAGCCAGCTGACTGCAGTCAAGGAATTCACAGGACCACAGTTACCCACGTAACTTTCCTTATAGGTGTGTGACAGCTGAATATGTCCATGGTTAGGCAGGTTAACACTGCAAATAAATGAAAATAAAGTAAATTCTTCTTCTTCTTCTTCTTCTTCTGAATTGACAAACTGAACGGCACTTTGGCGTAATGCTGCCCCCCACACTCTGATAACTAACATCAGTGTAGTTTTTAATCCAAGAGCTCAATATAAACCTGTTCTAGAGGAAATGAGACTTTAAACCACTTTGAGACCTGGTGCTGGATAGAAAACCAGATCAGGATAATGTACCTGACTTTGCAGGCAGTGCTGGGTCTGGTAGGGCGGCACCCTGTCTATATACTGGTAGGAAACACAGGCTTGGGTATTTGGTGATGTTAAATTTTAGCGACCTTGTCGATTAAACACAAGACAGTTAATATTTGTGTATTTTTTTTTCATTACTGTGCCGAGGAAAAACCGAACCGTGACCTGTGTACCGAGGTACATACCAAACCGGACATTTTGTGTACCATTGCAGCCCTACTCAGCATGACTCTATTACCGAGACTTTGGATGCTAGGTTTCTCCTTCAACTTTACTTAGTGTTCATTCTTTTGTTCATTGTCAGCTGTAGCGGTTAATGTAATGTTTGATCTATGAACTAGATTTTCTTTTCTTTTTTTGTAAAATGAATATCTTTCTTATTTAAAAAAAAAATCCTAGGAAAAATTTACCAATGTATTTACCTTGGGTACCTTGGCTAGTTACATCCTTGGGGATAAGCTCATGATTGCAGATGCCAGTCACTTGATCTCTTGAGGAAAAAACAAACGTGGAGGCTGTGGAGAAAAGGAAGTACTTTACGGTGAAAAGCGGAAGCGGCTTTTACCTGCTTCTGAGCTTTGAAGGAGAGGCTTGAAGCTGAATAGGCTGAAGAGCAAGGCGGCCATTAGCCCGAGGGAGGAGCTCTCGATTTGAATAGTGTTTACAAACAGAAACGGGAAAAAACTCCGGACTCTACCTTTAAACTGATGGACAAAATAGGAGCATACTGAACTTGAGCACAAAACACTGAAACTTGCCACCAAGTTTTGACTGTTAACAGAATATAAATAAAAAGCTGGTTAGTTTGAAAAACAGCCTGAATGAATATCCTATTTGATAATAAAAGTAATTGTTAGTTACAGCCCTGACACAAAACGTAATCCTGTTTTGTGACTAAGCTGAAGGACACACGCATGTCGGCCATGTGAATCATCCCCTCCTACTGAACCGGCCAGGAGCTGCTGCCGCTGCTGTCACTGACAACACGGCTACTATCTGAGCAGTTTTCACTCCATGAGTAATAAATGATGGATGGTCTGACGTTCCATCGTTCGCTTGTCTGTGTGTTTGCCAGAGATACGCAGCCCCATGTACTAGGACCAAATGAGATGAGTGTGACATGTGGAAACAGAGAGAATGCCCCCCACCCCCCAACCTTTTTAAGATGGGCACGGGCGCGGCATGCATTGCATTATCACAGAAGCAGCAAACAGACCGGAGCTAAACAGGTCAAGTTCAGAGTTGTCTCTCGATGCTTCCTCTGTGCTGCCTTCACGTTCCTCCACTCAGATATTGCTTCTTGAAATGATGGCTTCTTTATCTTGTCTCTGCACCCACAAGCACACATTGAGAGTGTGTGCAGGTGTCATATGTGGAAGACGAGCTGGCATCTCTGCACAGCAGCAGTCTGACAGTATGACGCTGGTAAAACTCTCCACACGCTGCAGTTTTTGAACAACTATTTGTAGAAACAGTTTTATTTTCTCTAACAGAACATTAGTTGAAATGCAGCAGTGCACACAGAAAAATAAACTTTTACGATGTGCAGAAAGTCAACAATCCTAAACTGAGATAAAATGTGGAAAAGTGCAAATATGAGGAGAAGAAGACGGAGCTACTGCGTGGCCAGCAGTCAGTCAGCGAATGAGGCTGTATGAGGCAGACTGCTCCTGCATGTCACCTAAAGGAGATGGCGGTTGGCATATTTTAAGTTCAGATAAGTGTACATTTATGTCTTTACATTTATGGAAATCATCTTTGTTCTGATCAAAGCCCTTTTGCCTCACAGAACAGAGGAGTCTCTGACTGCAGCTGCTCCAGCCGTAGTGTTTTAAACACAGAATTCAGATCCAGAATAAACAGTGAAAATCTAAAGTTTGCACAAGAAGACAGACTAACAAAAGAAGGCAGCGATACACCTGCAAATCCCTCATTCTGTGAGGGAGAAATTATAGTTATAGTGGCTTTGAAAGGGATATGTTGTCGGCACCACTGCTTCAGGTCACCAGCATAAATGCTGCTTGGCTGCTACCCAGAACTGAGCATGTTTCAAAGAAACTACAAAGAAACAAAATGTTCCTTAAACTTGTTTGTTCTGGAATGGGATAAAGAAGTGAAACATTATCTGGTGCTGTAATATGGTAAAGGGAAGGTTTACCATCTGGGAGTTGGCTACATGGTTTTTTGTCTTTTTCCAGTCCTCAGGGGTACACGCAAACAAGAAACACATGCCAGTAACTTCTGCTATAGCAAACTTAAACATTTGCTATCTCATTTGAATCTCAGTTTCAAAGATCAAAAACAGATTCAACTTTTTTTTAATTGCAGATTTGTGACGCTGACAGGCTGCTGAAAAACAGAAAGTACTTTTTACTGCTGGAAGTACAGGGGTTAGACAATGAAACTGAAACACCTGTCATTTTAGTGTGGGAGGTTTTATGGCTAAATTAGACCAGCCTGGTGGCAAATATTCATTAATTGCACATTGCACCAGTAAGAGCAGAGTGTGAAGGTTCAATTAGCAGGTAAAAAGCACGGTTTTGCTCAAAACATTGCAATGCATACAACATTGTATCAGAGTTCAAAAGATGACAAATTGTTGGTGCACGTCTTGCTGGCGCATCTGTGACCAAGACAAGTCTTTGTGATGTATCAAGAGCCACAGTATCCAGGGTAATGTCAGCATACCACCAAGAAGGACGAACCACATCCAACAGGATTAACTGTGGACGCAAGAAGAAGCTGTCTGAACGGGATGTTCGGGTGCTAACCCGGATTGTATCCAAAAAACGTAAAACCACAGCGGCCCAAATCACGGCATTTGCTTTGCCCAGGACTTGTGCTAGATGGGCCAAGGACTACTGAACCATTCTGGAGGACCATGTGCATCCAAAGGTTCAAACATTGTATCCTGAAGGCGGTGCAGTGTATCAGGATGACAATGCACAAATACACACAGCAAGACTGATGAAAGATTGGTTTGATGAACATGAAAGTGAAGTTGAACATCTCCCATGGCCTGCAAAGTCACCAGATCTAAATATTATTGAGCCACTTTGGGGAGTTTTGGAGGAGCGAGTCAAGAAACGTTTTCCTCCACCAGCATCACGTCGTGACCTGGCCACTATCCTGCAAGAAGTATGGCTTAAAATCCCTCTGACCACTGTTCAGGACTTGTAGATGTCATTTCCAAGACGAATTGTCGCTGTATTGGCTGCAGAAGGAGGCCCCACATCATACTAATAAATGATTGTGGTCTAAAACCAAGTGTTTCAGTTTCATTGTCTAACCCCTGTGTTTGCTCATGAGAACATGGAAACATGTCCTAGAACATTCCAGAGACATTGGATATTGTGCAGTTTATTGATTCACCAGAGCTTCATTGTACGACAGATTTGTCTCTGCTTCATGTCTGCTTCATCTCTGCCTCATGTCTGCTTCATCTCTGCTTCATGTCTGCTTCATCTCTGCTTCATGTCTGCTTCATGTCTGCTTCATCTTTGTTTCATGTCTGCTTCATCTCTGCTTCATGTCTGCTTCATGTCTGCTTCATCTCTGCTTCATCTCTGCTTCATCTTTGTTTCATGTCTGCTTCATCTCTGCTTCATGTCTGCTTCATCTCTGCTTCATGTCTGCTTCATCTCTGTTTCATGTCTGCTTCATCTCTGCCTCATGTCTGCTTCATCTTTGTTTCATGTCTGCTTCATCTTTGTTTCATGTCTGCTTCATCTCTGCTTCATGTCTGCTTCATCTTTGCTTCATGTCTGCTTCATCTCTGCTTCATCTCTGCTTCATTTTTGCTTCATGTCTGCTTCATCTTTGCTTCATGTCTGCTTCATCTCTGCTTCATGTCTGCTTCATCTTTGCTTCATGTCTGCTTCATCTTTGCTTCATGTGTGCTTCATCTTTGCTTCATGTCTGCTTCATCTCTGCTTCATCTTTGCTTCATGTCTGCTTCATCTTTGCTTCATGTGTGCTTCATCTTTGCTTCATGTCTGCTTCATCTCTGCTTCATGTCTGCTTCATCTTTGCTTCATGTCTGCTTCATCTTTGCTTCATGTGTGCTTCATCTTTGCTTCATGTCTGCTTCATCTCTGCTTCATCTTTGCTTCATGTCTGCTTCATCTTTGCTTCATGTGTGCTTCATCTTTGCTTCATGTCTGCTTCATCTCTGCTTCATGTCTGCTTCATCTTTGCTTCATGTCTGCTTCATCTTTGCTTCATGTCTGCTTCATCTTTGCGTCATGTCTGCTTCATCTCTGCTTCATGTCTGCTTCATCTTTGCTTCATGTCTGCTTCATCTTTGCTTCATGTCTGCTTTAGGGGTGTCCCCGACTAAGAATTTTCATAGTCGAACCTGATTCGTCAGATCATGTCATTCGTCGACGAATAGTCGAATCATGTTTTGTTTAGGCTATAAAACATGTCTGCTTGTTTAAAACCATTAAAATATTTAACAAAAAGAAAACGTGAAGGTATGTTGGTGTAAAACAGTTCATTAATTCGATTTTTATTTTTCAGTTAACACTGCAGGCATAAACTTAATATTTTTCTTTCCTTTTTTTTGCTTAACAATTTAAAGTCGGGAAAGAGAATTAAAACGGCCGCGCACGGTCCAAATGTCAAACATATTAAGCGGAATTCCAAAAGAATAACCTTCACTGAATAAGTAAATTACACAATAACAAAAATAGGCTCATAACGAAATACAAAGTTATATCCAAGTAAACGGAAAGTAAAAGTTAGAAAGTGTGCAGTAAAATGGCGATGAGCTGGAGGTGCGCTCCTCGCTTCGTTAACAATAAAGTCGACGGGAGAATCTCCTCTGGATGGAGGTGGAGGTGGGGGGATGATCCGAACATCACAGTCATGATTATTCCACAACTTGCTGGATGGTTCAGCATCTTCTCCTGGTCTCTCCCGTTCACGGGGAACGGCTCCACATGTGCGCTCAACAGCTGACGCAGCGAGACGGCGGTCCAGTTCAGGACAAAGATAAAAGCGCTGCTCAGGGAGTCTGATATCAGCCGCAGGCTTCACGATTCAGGAAATTATGGTTCTTAAAAACGCGTTCTTTCCTGATACAATCTGAACAATCCTCCAGCAGCACCAGCGCATCCATCTGGAGCTTTACGCATTACGCACAGGAGTAGACGCGATGTTCATGTCTGTCAGACTGTTTCCACCTTCACAGACTGATGCTATAAATCAGTGGAAGAAACTACAATGATGATGTGACAGTTGAGGGTCCTTCATCATGTCTCTGGCTACTTGGTCATGGAGACATCTCTGGCTGAATGGTCAGCGCGCGCAACTCACCGGCAGACTGCGGTTTAAACCCGCCTGCCCGGCGCAGCTTGCTTTATGCCACACTTATAATAACAGAATTATTCGGCTGCTAACAGACCTATGAAATGAATTATTAAAAGAACAAATTAATACTCTGTAAAAATCAAACGTTCAACCTCCTCCTACTGCAGAATGGTCTGATCTTTGCTTGGTAACCACATGTTGCGACTATTCGACTTAGAGACTCACAGTCGAAGCACAGTCCTGGAAACGAATCGTCGAATCGTCGACTATTTGGGGACACCCCTAGTCTGCTTCATCTTTGCTTCATGTCTGCTTCATCTCTGCTTCATGTCTGCTTCATCTTTGCTTCATGTCTGCTTCATCTCTGCTTCATGTCTGCTTCATCTTTGCTTCATGTCTGCTTCATCTCTGCTTCATGTTTGCTTCATCTTTGCTTCACGTCTGCTTCATCTCTGCTTCATGTCTGCTTCATCTCTGCTTCATGTCTGCTTCATCTTTGCTTCATGTCTGCTTCATCTTTGCTTCATGTCTGCTTCATCTCTGCTTCATGTCTGCTTCATCTTTGCTTCATGTCTGCTTCATCTCTGCTTCATGTCTGCTTCATCTCTGCTTCATGTTTGCTTCATCTTTGCTTCACGTCTGCTTCATCTCTGCTTCATGTCTGCTTCATCTCTGCTTCATGTCTGCTTCATCTTTGCTTCATGTCTGCTTCATCTTTGCTTCACGTCTGCTTCATCTCTGCTTCATGTCTGCTTCATCTCTGCTTCATGTCTGCTTCATCTTTGCTTCATGTCTGCTTCGTCTTTGCTTCATGTCTGCTTCGTCTCTGCTTCATGTCTGCTTCATCTTTGCTTCATGTCTGCTTCATCTCTGCTTCATGTCTGCTTCATCTTTGCTTCGTTTCTGCTTCGTGTCTGCTTCATCTTTGCTTTATCTATGCTTCATGTCTGCTTGAGGTCTGCTTTATCTCTGCTTCTAGCTCGCACAGTGCCCAACATGATGCTACCAAACGATCACATTGCATATTTCCACAACAGTTCCCTGGCAAAAACACTGAAAAACCTGCAGGAGAGTCAAAATGATACAATAAAATCTTAATTTAGATGACAATGTTTTGTTTCATATTGACCTTTTTGCTCTGCAGAATAGGATTTGATTTTGATTTTTTTTATTTCGATTTCTTTTTGCAGTGATTTTGATTGCAGGTGTCAGAGGTACAGAAAATAAGCTGCAAGTAAACCGTAAACAAATGAAGTAAAGGGAATTGTTTTGGTGATTTATTGAACATGTAAAATATTTTGTGGAGGAAGTACAAGAGAGGAAGAGGGACAGGAATAAACTTTTTGAAAAAAATTTCTTTTATTTTATTTTCGAACTGAAACTAAAAACAAACACTCACGTTTGGCGTAAAAAAATGATCAAGAAGTTTTGGAAGAAGTTTAGAAAAACTTCTGGTTAAATGTACAAGATATAAGATACAGTTGTGGGAAAATACCAATTCTCCAAAGCTTGAGGTGCCTGTCAAGTGTATTTTTTTCGATTGCTTAATGTGGATCCTGTGGTAGGGGGTGGTGTTTTTGCCCTGCAGGAGTTCGCAGGGATCACACTTACTTATTAGGCTTTAGGAGGTCAGTAGATTGTCAGGCTGTAATTTTCACTCTCAGATTCATGACTTGGCCTTAGCGGCTCAAAGACGACCCTTCCTTACTCTGCAACTAAAGGTTATTGTAAATCACAGCCTTCCTCCCTCCAGCGTATCATACTCCTACACACACACCTGTTCACACACATGGCCTCACCGCTGCTTCAGTTCTGCTGTCATTCACTGGAGAGCATCATCTCCCATCTACACGCAGGCATTTTCTTCATTTTGCTGTTTTGCTGCCATCATACGAGTGCTTGCTGTGACCGGTTTCCTATCAGGATGTAACACCACAACAAACCCTTTGTTTATGTCTTCTTTTCTTTGTCTCCTCCAAAAACAATGAATCCAGGCAATTTGCCGAGAGTAAAGTTTATGAATAATTCAACTAAGTGATTTCAGCCGTTCCTCTTAATTCCTGTCTGGTTTTTTATACGTTGATGGTTTACAGTGATTAAATCCTGCCTGGTTCATTATGCATCAAAGATTGTCCTCTGAGAGGTGCCATTAGATTTTACGTGGGTTTTTAGAGGACAATAGCCGTGCAGATTTTTCAAGCTAAGTATGTTTCCAGTGTCAAAAAAACACATTCTTGATGTTTTTATAATAGCTGGCAGCTTCTGAATCTGGTTTCAGCAGCTCTTTGAAGTTGTGATGGTTTTACAACCCGTGTGTTTCCCTTTCCAGAGTATATGGAAGGTCCTTGAATATTAATGGGGCCTTTTTCATAATTTCTGAAGATGCTATAAAACAGCAATAATGTCAGCAGAGAGTGGACATCTTCAGACTTTTTTTTTGACAGTGCTAGATAAAAGGTGAACTCGTGATTCTTGAGGGAGACCTACTGACAAAAGCATGCTGGATGCTGCTACAGCATGTGTCTCTTACCTTTATCTCACCTGCATGTCGCCAAGAAGACGCAGCAGTGCTCGCTCAGCACAGATAACCTTCTTGAATATTTAAAGCTGAGGAAATGAGCTGCTGCTGAGCTGTCGTGTAGTCGCTGCTCCTCAAGGTCTCTGTGGCTCCCGAGTGTCCGATGGAGAGTCTCTCAGACCAGACTCTTTATCAGCAATATGGAGGCCAAGAATCAGGCTAGTAGTTGTCCACATCCTGTGGAAATGTATGGAAGATCATGTTTTTAATTACCAGTTTGAAAGTGTGACTGTTTGCATGATAGTGTGCTCTAACTGGAGAATATGACCTACGTAGAATGATGAGCTTCTGTCTGATTCGACCATTTCTGAGCAAAGACACAAAGCTGACATTCATGAACAAGGATTCCGATACTCACTCTGACATTCACATGGCCTCATCAGTGCACAACAGAGCATATTGTAGATGGGTTTCTGAGCAACGTCACAGATAGGATGCGCTTATTGAACTATGAGAAGACGTGTGTTTACATGCAAGACTCCACTTTTAATGCAGATGAGGTCATGATGACGTGAAAGTGTCGGGAAATATAATCTTTGAGTCCTGGTATTTGTTCGGTTACAAAAATCCAAACGTTAATGCATGTAAACGGTTACCGTGGTGATAACAGGACAGTAGAAGTGACTGTCTTCAGAAACCCTCTGATAACTTCTGCAGGTTCAGATCCATGATTTATTTAGTCTTCCACCATGGTAACCATGGTAACCATGTCAGATTAAACCACCATGGTGGCAGAAATGATTCCCGTGTTGTAGTGGGGAGACTGGTACTGGAACAATACCAGTATCACGGCCGCGACCAGTCATTGATCAGTTCACGGCTGCATCCCAACACTGTAGCTGTGATACAGCCGTCCTCTGCTCACACACGGAGAATAAAAAGAAGAAGAAACTGATGGTGGAGCCGTTTACAGACATTCACGCTGCATAACAACGCATCCCGGAGATTTAATACGAAGTACGGGGTCGTAAATCAGATGGAGTTAGAGTTTCTACCGTTAGCTTGTTAGCAGTTAGCTAGTCTGTCTGCTGTCTACCAGGATTTCATCCACAATAAAGCAGAACGTTCCACAAGCAGCGAGACTCACCGACAGCAGTGCAGGTGAGTCCCTAACAGCTGGAATCAGCTCCTTTCCAAACGTAGTGATGATGTCATCTTTGCCTGGTTTAATCCAGACTAGTGAAAGTTGCTCCTGTATGGAGGAGGTGAAGACGACACGGAGCTGAACCTGCTGCAGACAGCAGACTGATGGGACCATTTTGGTTTGAACAAAGAGTCTAAACCAAAGTTTAAGCCGCTTTCTAACTCAGCTTTTTCAGGCAAATTTCAGATGAGGTCCAACGTGAATAATATCCATGTTTTAACCAGAAAAATGCCGTTTCTGGGTGATGACACCCTTACCAAGTCAGTATAATGGTGATAGAAACATAAAACAGCAACAATGAGTCGGTATTTTTCATTTGTCATCAAAATACAGATTTATACAATATAATTTAAAACACAGCGATCTCTGATTGTTTAGTCAGGTTACTTTACATTTTTATGAATAAGTGTTTGGCCGTAGACTGCAGTACAAACAGGCTTTTGGCCCCCTGGTTGCTTAGCAGCTGCCAATGTTTGTAAATGGGAAACCATCTATACCCCCAAAACCCCACACTGTAACAAATTTTCCTGTTAAATTACAGTAAACTACTGGCAGCTAGAGTTGCCAGCTTGAAACTGTTAATCTACAGTGCACCTACTGTTATCTACATCAACAGTTTATTACCGTAAAAATATTACAGTACTGTGCTGTACAGAAAATAAACATTACAGTATTATACTGTCAGTTCTTTGGTTGCCATTATGCTGTTATTTTACAGTTCCTACAGTATTTTCCATAAACATATTATTACTGTAAAACTATGTTAAATACTGCAGAATGTTATCTTTAAAGTGAAAAGTAAAACCTCTGAAATAATACTACTCCTAATAAATGAAAACAACTACCACAGAAATGGCTTAGACAGGAGATGACCTTACAACACTGAAATTTATTAAGGCTTAACATTTTCAGTATCCACAAAATCCACAAGCATCATTACTTGACTGTCATATTTTTTTCTTGAACTATGACATGGGAGATGGCTAATATTACATTGATTAATATTTGTATTGTCCGACTGGGTCAAAATTGATCGGGTCAGATTTGACAATTTGCAAAACATTGAGTAGAAGTCATCTGCCAATTCAACTCCCCTTCACTTTACTGCTTGTTATTTTTCCTTCTTCTGTCCCCCCTTCACCCAAAGACAACAGTTGGGTTAAAGTCAATGCATCAATTGCACAGCCGCTAATAAAACTAAGTAAAAGCTAATTTCATTAAACACATTTCATAACAATAACAATTAAAACATATTAAACTGGTTTTCAACAGCTGTGAGTCCAAAAATGAACCTGTGCATCTGACACAGATTGGACTGACCAATACTACTAAATGAAGCCCCATTCAAAGTCCATCATTTTTTTTAGGAGAGTGTCCACATGGGGATTCACCGTTGTTGCCGTTTTGTGGATCAGCTTTCCCGCCCTCTTTGACTCCAACTTCCCCCTGCTGGTCTTTCTTCCCCTCTTGGGACTGATGCCAATGAGGTGCCTAAAATTAAATAATAGATAAAGTATATAAGATATTAGGTGTGGTAAGTAAAAATAATTTAATATGGAACCCTATCACATTAACTGAAAAAAGAATGAAGATGCATTTGTATGGAAACACCCCTGTGTCTCACAATTATGAGAGGATGATTTGATTTTGAAAAACTATCTTTGAAAAACTAACAAAACATTCATAATCCCTGTTTTATTTCTTCATTTGTTTTTCAAATTAAAACCAAAAATAAAATGGCAACAACAACAACAAAAAAAAACCCCACAGTATTTGTTTCCAAAACCTAAATACAAAAATGGATTAAGACTCATTTTCCCATTTTTAATTTGGTGCTCGTATAAAAAAATGGAAAAACCGAATAACAAGCACTATGATACGATTTTGGATTTTCATTTGAAGCAGAAGTGACCAGGAAGTTCTTTCTGCTTGGTGAATGTGTGTTGACTACAAGTCCAAAACTGTGTTTAAGTAGTTCAGTAATTCATTATACTAATATTATGGAGATATCAGCTATCATATGGAAACATTTTTTTCTTCTCAGATGCTATCTTTATCACAGCACACTGTGTTACAATGGATACTGATGGGCCTGCATCTCCTTGTCAGACTCTGCTAAACTCATGCTGCTGCTTCACTTGTTATAAGTTTTTGTATTTTGGTTTTGGAAACAAATACGGAGAAAACAAATGGTTTTTTTTGTTGTTGTTATTTTACTTTTTGTTTTAAATTTGGAAAAAAGAATGAACGAATGATACACAGATAATTCATGATTGAGGATTACAACGGATCAGCTGCTGCCATTAAGATGGGTGCCAAAAGGAAGCAGGCTATTTGCCCATCAAAGTATCATCTGCTTCCTTTTTGCACTTTACTGTAGTTGTAAAGTTATTATACAAGCATGGCTCATATTAAATGACAATTCAATATTCCTGACGGAGCTGGGAAGACGAGTAACACATTCAAACAATATTTCTGACAGAAAATTTACCTTTGAGCAAACTCCAGTGTCCTTGCAGCTTCTTCTTGGTATTCCAGGTTGAACACAAAGTTGCAAAAACTGCAGCAAGTCCCACGATGAAGGTTTTTTAGGTGCCTTCATAGATGACCTGGCTTTCAATGCTGATCATCCAGTGGCCCAATCTGACGCCATCACCAGCAGCTGACGCAGACAACATTCATGGAAAACAAATATGGGTATAAGAGTCCTATATGAGGATATCAAGTTCACAGAAAAAGCCACATTTAATATATCAGGGTTTTTTGTTTGTTTTTTGTTTTGTTTTTTTTACTTTTAACAGTACTATTTTGCCTATTATTTTGTCCATCTTGATGTGTTTGCATGGCATTGGTTGAAAGCTATTTTTTGTAGTTTAACTAGTGTTTAAGGTCATTACACATACAAATTGAACTGTAGTGCTCAGAAGAAAGCTGGACAGAAATTTGCTAAGTGTAATCATTGAAATGTCTGTATATTTTGCAGGATAGCACACTAAAGACAGAACATAAGAAAACACTGTCACACCCAGACTTACTTTGTTCTACAGTATACATGTAATGCTTCTATGACACTTACCCAGTGGAATCAGTCGTGGCTGGTTGGGAGGATCAGAGTTCAGTCCACATCAGCTGCAGTGGCAGACATCTGCAAAACATGGACAACATGATCCAAACTAAGAATGGAATTGATTTTACATCTAGTCTAGTTACTTCAATTCTATGTTTGCAACGCTGGTTATGTCATCACGCAGACCAGAGAAGTGTTATTTTTTTCCATCTATTTTTGCTGCTAATGTACACTGTTATTTGTTCATAAATAATATTAAGTACATGTATATCTGTATATATGTATATACAGTATATGTATATATCTGTATCATGTATATATTCATTCAACAGTAGTATCAGATCGGTATCGGGTATCGACCAATATGCTCAGCCCAGGTATCGGTTTCAGATTGGATCGGAAAAACTGTACCGGTGCATCTCTAATTCTTATTAATGGCAGCCTTTATGATTCTTCCCACTACAAGTCCATCATCTGACTGCTTTTTCAACTCCTTTTTCGTTAAGTGTGTGAACAAAAGGCTAAAAACTTTGAAAAGGTTTTTGTGCACTCAGGGAAACCATACTTTAAAGATGCATTGGGCAGACAACTAAGTCCGCATGTGCCTGACATGTGCAAATTGTTCCTGCAGGCTTTACCACATACAGTATATTACAAGATAACAAGGTTTCACTTACAGACCTTCACAACAAAAATTCCACCTCCACACGATCTTTAAAATACTCTCACAAGAAAAACGTCGTAACACCAACAACTAGTTAACTGTTAGCTACTGGTATATTACATTAAGTGCACGTTTGAAGCTACATTTTAGCTTCAGCATCAACCTGTACCGTAACAGCGCCTCCCTAAACTCCTTTAAACCGTTTTACATGAAAGAGTACCGCAGCAAATGGTAAAATTTAACCTTGTAGCCAACAAATCAAATGTCTAAGCCAGCTCAAACTAGAAACGTGCTTCTACTAAAAGTTTACCTTTCGTCCAGAGTTGCTAAATGAGTGAATTCTATGCTAGCTTGCAGCTTTTAATTTTGACTCGATAAACAAAACACAGTGCATAAAATTCTATACAAAATCAAATAATATTATTCTGACTTTAGCAAAATTATATTTACCTTCTTTACAAAGCCTCGGGGGCAGGGTGGGTGACGAACCGCTGCGCAGTTGAAGAGAATAGGGAAAGCTGCAGGTGATGCCTCGTGAAGTGCTCCGACCAGTTTGGCGCTTTCAGTTTAAAAGTCCGGATGAAAACTAATTCTTCTCTTCCTGTTATAGTACTGTTTACCCAGCCTTGGATAAACACTGATGTGTAGGCCTATTTCAAATTCCATTTATTTTCTAATTTTGCTCAGATATCTAACTGAAAAGACCCAAGATCAAGTCTTAAAAGAAAAAGAAAAGAAATACTATATCATACCGTGAGATTATAGTAGCTTGCTGTAAAACACAAAAAATACTGCTTTGTGCTGTAAGAATTTACAGAGGCTTGCCGTCAATTTTTTGTTTCTTAAAGACGTCAGAATTTACAGTATTCAGCTGTATTAATGGAGAACAGTATACTACTGTTCAAAATATCCTGTATTTTTACAGCAATTTGTTACAGTGCAGAAAAGTGACATTTGATTAGGGATGGGCATATAGATACCTTGGAGTCGATACTTCGATACCAGCCAGACAAACTATCTCAGTCAATACTCTTATGATTATCCTGATACCACTGTACAGATACAAAATATGCAATTTGTTTCTACTTCTGAGAGTTTTAGGTGATGAAATGATGAAAGCAGCCAGATTTTAATTTCTGTATCACATGATGGTGGTAACTTATCAGATTCTAGCTTCTGTATCACATGATGGTGGTAGCCTATCAGATTCTAGCTTCTGTATCACATGATGGTGGTAGCCTATCAGATTCTAGCTTCTGTATCACATGATGGTGGTAGCCTATCAGATTCTAGCTTCTGTATCACATGATGGTGGTAGCCTATCAGATTCTAGCTTCTGTGTCACATGATGGTGGTAGCCTATCAGATTCTAGCTTCTGTATCATATGATGGTGGTAGCCTATCAGATTCTAGCTTCTGTGTCACATGATGGTGGTAGCCTATCAGATTCTAGCTTCTGTGTCACAAGATGGTGGTAGCCTATCAGATTCTAGCTTCTGTGTCACATCATGGTGGTAGCCTATCAGATTCTAGCTTCTGTGTCACATGATGGTGGTAGCCTATCAGATTCTAGCTTCTGTGTCACAAGATGGTTGTAGCCTATCAGATTCTAGCTTCTGTATCACAGGATGGTGGTAGCCTATCAGATTCTAGCTTCTGTATCACATGATGGTGGTAGCCTATCAGATTCTAGCTTCTGTATCACATGATGGTGGTAGTCTATCAGATTCTAGCTTCTGTGTCACATGATGGTGGTAGCCTATCAGATTCTAGCTTCTGTATCATATATTGGTGGTAGCCTATCAGATTCTAGCTTCTGTGTCACAAGATGGTTGTAGCCTATCAGATTCTAGCTTCTGTATCACAGGATGGTGGTAGCCTATCAGATTCTAGCTTCTGTATCACATGATGGTGGTAGCCTATCAGATTCTAGCTTCTGTATCACATGATGGTGGTAGCCTATCAGATTCTAGCTTCTGTATCACATGATGGTGGTAGCCTATCAGGTGTCATGATAATGCTACTGTTAGTGATATTGATGATGTTTTGTTGTCTTTCAGTGGTTTAATGCAGGTTATTGAACATTATGTTTCTTAAATTTGTAATATTACTATTACATTTTCTATTTTAACATTTTCCACTTAAATTTGATTATTTTAGTTAGTATATTTTATGTTATTTGATCAGTGAAAAGCATTTTTAATCTATTTTTGTTTAATTTTATCATCACTATAATTTATTATTTTTTTAAAAGTATTTCTTTCCAGTACTTCTGTTCTCCAGTTTTACTTATATTCAAAATTGCCCTTGCATTCAAGATATCAATGCAAAATATACAATCACACGATTTTCTTTTACAGTTTTTCTCTATTGTTAAAATCCAAAAAGCAAAAATTAGGCACAATTTTCCCTACCTTTACTTCTGTTCCCAATCGCTTGACTCAGTTTGTTTCCTTATCTTATTAGAACTCTGACTTTCCTTCTTTACACTCTGATGTCAATTTCACATCACCCTGTTGTCAGAACACAACAAACAATTTGTCAGGTTTGCACACACTTCTCACATAAAATCTCAAAGCATCAATCCACAACACACAAATATTCAAATCTCTGAACTTTCGGGTTTGGCGAGCAGTTTGCAACCAAGGACTGCAGCATAAAAGGAGACTTGACAGTCTTTTTGACACTCTGTTTTGTTTGATGAGCAACGGCGATATGAAGTTCTTCCTGTTATCCTGGAAGAACTTCATTTCCCAGCATTCCTTTCAGACTCATGTGACTACGGTGCAGCTGCTGCTGCTACAGACTGACTTGCTTTGAAGCTGCTGATAATATGTCTGGTTGGTTAAGTTATTGTTGGTTAAGTTACCAAGTTGTTAGAAACATTAGACACATGTTGATAATACATGTTGATAATACCTGCTAGTATCTGATATATGGTACTATATTTGGTACTATAAAAGATACCTGCTAGTATCTGATATATGGTACTATATTTGGTACTATAAAAGATACCTGCTAGTATCTGATATATGGCAGCATTGCTGATGGTTAATGTGCCTGTGAAACCTGATTGCTTTGATGAAGTGAAGTGTAACTTCACACGTTACTTAAAGGCGCTGTACCTGATTTTGCACATTTGCGAACCGTGAGCGAGGTGAAGAGTGTAGTTTGAACTGTAAGCCCCGCCCCTAACTGTTTCTCCCAGTGAGAAACGCTCCTACTCTCGTTTTCTCTCCTCCCACTCAACATGCACGAAATAACGTGCACATGTCATACTCGTGCACAAAGAAACTCTCCAGAGAAAACTTGCATCTGCCAGTGAATTTCCTGTTCTGGTTGCAGTAAACGGCTGCGGATCAGCTAAATGACATTTTCTATCATAACCGGTAGTTTACCGTAACTACGGTTATGTACACAGATGCACAATTATGACGAGTTATGATGTTATCGGCGACGTTACAACATGACAGCCTGATAAAGTTTCTAACCGGCCACTTTGAGAAGCACTGATGTAAAGCTTCGTCGTGTTACGGTGTAAATATCACTGTTATATACGGTGTAAATATCACTATTATATACGGCGTAAATATCACTATTATATACGGTGTAAATATCACTGTTATATATGGTGTAAATATCACTATTATACACGGTGTAAATATCACTATTATATACGGTGTAAATATCACTATTACTGTATATACGGTGTAAATATCACTGTTATATATGGTGTAAATATCACTATTATACACGGTGTAAATATCACTATTATATACGGTGTAAATATCACTATTACTGTATATACGGTGTAAATATCACTGTTATATACGGTGTAAATATCACTATTATATACGGTGTAAATATCACTATCATATATGGTGTAAATATCACTATTATATACGGTGTAAATATCGCTGTTATATACGGTGTAAATATCACTGTTATATACGGTGTAAATACCACTATCATATACGGTGTAAATATCACTATTATATACGGTGTAAATATCACTATCACTATTATATACGGTGTAAATATCACTATCATATATGGTGTAAATATCACTATTATATACGGTGTAAATATCGCTGTTATATACGGTGTAAATATCACTGTTATATACGGTGTAAATATCACTATCATATACGGTGTAAATATCACTATTATATACGGTGTAAATATCACTATTACTGTATATACGGTGTAAATATCACTGATATATACGGTGTAAATATCACTATTATATACGGTGTAAATATCACTATTATATACGGTGTAAATATCACTATTATATACGGTGTAAATATCACTATCATATACGGTGTAAATATCACTATTATATACGGTGTAAATATCACTGATATATACGGTGTAAATATCACTATTATATAAGGTGTAAATATCACTATTATATCGGTAGACCAGCAGAGGAAGCTCCAGCACCCGAGGACGTAAATGTTGCTGAGAAGAAAGTTATTGAAAAAAATACGTGTCTAAGTGGACTTCCAGTCCACATTCAGTCCAAGGCGTCCAGCTGCTCTCTACCTTCATACAATCCACCGAGAACACGAACTTTATTCCTTCTTTGGTCTCTCCTGCGTTTCATCTCTCTCCTCCTCAGTTTTGATGCTTACAGGCTGTTTTGCTGCGGTATCGCCACTTTCCTTTCGGCAGACGCCATGCGGTTCTGTTTACAAGTGCTGCCATGCACGTGAGAGAGGAGGGCGCTCCTCGTTAGAAACGCTGTGATTGGCTGATAGAAAACCAAAACTTGTGTAAAATTAACCGCATTGGCATGAAGAGAGCGTCACGCCATCCTTAGAAACCTGAACTAAAAAGGCCTGGATTCATGCAGATACGTAATCAATGAGGGATTTATTTTTATGAAATTACCTCTTTTAACACATTTATACCGTGTAGAAAGCATTTCTCTGAAAGAGCTTAAAATAAAATCAGGTACAGAGCCTTTAATTGAATGGACCACACCAGACGCACCACTCTTTGCACAATACTTTGAGTACAATGCTGTAAAAAACAATATCACAATATATCGTCTTTCTTGTAGTATTGCAATATATCAAATCGCTGCTCCTGTATCCTGTAGCTATCATATTGCCAGATTCTTGCCAAGACACACCCCTAGTTAGTGTATCGGATGAGCATGCCAGAGCCTAAAAAACCTTTTTTTTTTCTTTATACAAGTGAACTGGACCTTCATGAGTAATTTCCAACTGTAACAGCGTCAAAGGAGTAGACAACTCTGGACCAAGTGGAACGTTGCAAATTAAACTTATCTTAACGCTGTTACAGTGCAAGTGTTGCCACACTCACAACTCGGGGGCGGATAATCCCGCGTCACAGGTTCCAATAAAGTAAAACCTTGATATTGTTCTTATTGGTCTAACCGAGAGTAGGGATAGTGAGACCAAAGCCTCATGAGGCATCGAGACACTGACACTGACACTGACACTGACACTGACACTGACACTGACGTGTCTTCAGACAAATTGCGATGACGATGCTGAGACGATATATTGTGCAGCTCTAGTTGGGAGCCTTCGTCTTCCAGGGGGGAATGTGGTTGGAAAGACTTTTGAAATAGTCATTACGATCACATAAGTATTTGGGGAAATCAGATCAAAGAAAGACAACAGTAGAACTCAGGACTCAGCATATTTATTTCATTCTTCAAATATAGAGAAATTGCAGAAAAAGTGGACACATTTTATTTTGGATACATTTATGTTATTTTATGCTTTATTTAATGTTCAGAGTATACAGCATTTATTTTATTCATTTATTATTTTATACAATGCAAAAGACCTGTAACGTACTTATTTGTAGCCTATATTCATTTTTTGTTTGAATGTTTTGTGTAAATTATCAATAACAAAGTCACTTTTTACTAAGTGAATTGCTAAATAGATGCATCATGTAACTAGAAAATAATTGTTTTAACAATCGTGATATCAGTATTGACCAAAACAATCGTGACAATGATGTTTTTTCCCATGATCGAGCAGCCCTACTTCATGATCATTACACAGTTGAAGATTTTTCTTGTGACTTGATCTGAATCTGAAGCAGTCGTGTGAATATTTAGTCCAGTGAAGCACAGCTTCCTTCTCCAGCATGGCTAGACTTTGTCAGCTGTGGGAGATGCAGTGTTGGTTTTGATAGCAGCAGGCTTATCTCATCGTTTATTTATAACCACGCTGTGTCCTGTCCTTCCTTCCAATAACACACTGTAAATATACCTCCCTATTAAGTATTAAAGACCTGTTGTGAAGCCTTATGATAATATCTGAAAGCACATTTTATATTAAGACTTGTGTTTGTGCTTATTGCTCATCACTGGATAATTTCCTGAAGTATTCTTAGTTCTAAGTGTCATAACGCTTCAGCAAAGAGCTTTATTTGCAGCTTGAGTTTTTTTTTCATGAAAGTTGTCCCAGTTACACCTCACGTCTTCCCTGGAACAGGGTGGAAAGGTAAAACTCTGAACTCCTCATGACTCACCACCATTTGTCACATTTTAGCCCTTTGAGAGTTTGTCATCGGTGTAACATCACAGCAGCTATTTCTGCCCATACTTGGCTCGACCACACAAAATAGCATCTTCATCATCATCGTCGTCGTCATTGCACAGGTGAGCTGCTGCTCCGTACTTCAGCACGCCGTCAATCACCCCTCCATCTCTCCGTCTCGAGAGAGCCGTGCACGGTTGCAGGGTTTGTTTTAAGAAGGGATGCCGATATTGGAATTTTGGCCGATATCCAATATGGCGATATCCCCCTACTGGTCTCCTTTCACTATGGTAAAGTTCGTACTCCCCCTACCCCCCCCCCCCCCCCCTTCACACACAGCACACAGACGGCTTCTCTACCGTCTTTCCTCTATTCTGATCCCTGAATATCTCTCTAAGCTTTTACTAGCTTGTTGATGCTACGTTGGTAGCAGCAGCTCGTCTCCCTCTGCTCAAACAGAGTCCTGTGTCTCCTGCAGCGGGACGTTTTACCCGTGTATTACGGGTAAATATGCCATTTTAGAGCCAGGAGCCGGTGTTAAGGTGGTGGGAAGCTAAAGAACCGTTTTTTGTCTGGTTCTGGTGTGAACCAGCGCTGGAAGCAGCTCAGTGGATAGAGGACCTGAGTGCCGTACAGCGGTTTCTGTCATAGCAGGATCTGAGTCGGGTCTGCTCAGGCAGACTTGCAAGAGCCGCTTACAGACCAGACTCTGGGGGAGGCTTGGAAACATCGAATCGCTCTGTAAAAACTTTATTTAGCCCCACAGGAGTTCTGAAAAGCATTTGTGAGGTGAAAAAGTTACTGAGTTCTTCTTTAAAACTAATTTGGCCAACAACCGATATCGATACCAATATCAAAGCTGAAAAAAATAAGCAGTGATTGCAAAAAGCAGTTTTGTTATCCGTTTCCAACACTTTGAAGAATAGGAGTGGGAACAAATATTGATACACTGAAATGTCGCAATATTTTCAAATGACGATATCAAATCAATTTTCAAAAATGCGGCATCGATCTATTTTATTCGCAAAATCTTGCAAGATTTCATCGTTCTGTTACAAAATCTCAATATTTTGTGAATTCTCATTAAAGTTTTCATAACAGAACGATGAAATATTGCAAGATTTCATTAGTAAAATAGATCGATACCGCATTTTTAAATGTCAATTTAATATCATATTAAAATATGATGATGTTTCAGTGTATCGATATTTTTTCCAACCCCTAGTCTTATAGTTTTAAAGTCTGTAAAAAAAAGTTTTGATGAAGTTTTTTTTTTGTTTGTTTGTTTTTTTTAAGACTTTTTAGAAACAACAGGCTGATTGGTCAAATATCAGTTAAATATCAGTGGGGTGGCCAGTGTCCGATTGTCAGTTTTAAAGGAGTGATGACATAACAGTTAAAAACTAGTTTATGTTGTTGGCATTACTTTATATGTAAATACTCCAAAGAAAAAAACTGCATTTTTTACAGCGGAGTATTGTTTTGAAACGCCAGACCTCACTTCCTCAGTAAAACAGTTGGGTCCAGTGATGATATGGAGCTTTAACCGGAGACCACGTTGACTTCATTTTGATTGGCTACACGTTATTTGGCTATGACCTTATTTGGAGAATCTAGGTCATGCTGCGGTCGGAGTTTGCTAAAGGCTAACTGCTAGCAACAATCCAGACAGTGAGCTACGTTTATCAGACAAGACAGCATTTAGAAAATAAATAAACTTACAGGTAATGACAAGGTTGTGGCCCCCTCCCTCAGTGTTGCTGCAGAAGTTTGCTTTTAAATCCATTTGTTTGAAAACCCAGACTTGACTGCAGAGAAGTTACTACTAGCTCCATACATGCAGCTGAATCAGACAGGGAGGGGAGGGGGGAGCGGACGGTGCATAAACCGTTAGGAGAGAGGGGGGGGGCGCTGTTTACTTGATAGTGTGCTCCTATTGGAGCAATTAAATTACGTAGAATGATAGAACTACGTAGAATGATAGCCTGCTGTCTGATTCAACTGTTTCTGAGCAGAGAGACAAAGCTGACAGACCATAAACAGGAACTTTGATTCTCACTCTGGACATTCACATGGCCTCATCAGTGCACAACAGATCATATTATACCCCCAAAACCCCAGAAAAGTGAAATTTGATGTCATGGCACCTTTAAGGCCGATATAGGCCGATACCGATAGGGGGCCGATTATCTCCTGCAGAGGCACTTCCATATAACAAAAGGAAATGTGCGGCTGTGAATTGGACCCACAGTCACAGAAATGCAGCCTCGCTCACATCCTCACACAGGTTTACACTTGCACACACACTGTACCTGACATACTGCAGTGCTAGCAGTTTGCACAGGTAATGAGGAGTAAGGAGGAGGGAGTGGTGGGGGCACTCTGGGTCATGGGTGAAACAAAGATGGAAAGCGGTTTGCAGAAAAAAAAAGTGGCTTAGCCAGATGGAATTTTATGGTTTTGAGTTGGACGTGATGAACACTGATGACTGTAAACAGCAGCGCGATCTTCAGGCTTGTCTTCTCATTTTTAACCAACTACTCGCAGCTCTGCTTTCTGGGCTCACAGCTGGGGGGTTCCACTGCATCCAGGATGTCAGGATTACTCTCATCATTCCCCGAGCAACTCCCCCAACATCACAAGGGTCCCAACAGTCTGTGTGTGTGTGTGTGTCCTGTAAAACCACAGCCGAGGTGAAAGTCATCCTCACCGATGCACTCAAGGTCCTCTGTCACGCAAGCCCCAGCATGTGCATCTCCACCTTTATTTATATGCTACGATTCGACTCTGTTCTGTCCCCCTGCACACAGAAATGCACCTCTACCTCTTTTTCCCTTCATTCCATTTTCATGTTATTTATGAGAGTAACGCCTGTAGGCAGCGTGTCCTGGGAATGAAGATTCTCCAGGTTGTGTTTTCCTCGTGTGTGAGAGAGCTAAATAAATACAGCTGAATGGAAATATTCCATTTGCTGCATTTCCAGCATTGTGAATAATTCAGCGGCTGAGGTATTCTGCAAGCAACTCTGGTTAAACATGTTTTATTCTTGCATTGCTCTGATATTCATGTTTGCAGCAACTAGTAGGTACAGGATGTTTTATAATAGACTTCACAGCAGAAATAAACATGTTTACAGCAGAAATAAATATGTTTACAGCAGAAGTAAATATGTTTACAGTGGAAATAAACATGTTTACAGAGGAAATAAACATTTATACAGCACAAATAAACATGTTTACAGCAGAAAGAAACATGTTTCCAGAGCAAATAAACATTTAAACAGCAGAAATAAACATGTCAACAACAGAAAAATCCATGTTCACAGCATGAATAAACAATGTTTACAGCAGAAATAAACATATTTACAGCAGAAATATACATTTATACAGCAGAAATAAACATGCTTACAACAGAAATAAACATGTTTACAGCAGATATAAACATGTTTACAGTGGAAATAAATATGTTTACAGCAGAAATAAACATATTTACAGCAGAAATGTACATTTATACAGCAGAAATAAACATGTTTATAGCAGAAATAAACATTTGTACAGCAGAAGTAAACATGTTTACAGCGGAAATAAACATTTACACTGCAGAAATAACCGGTGGTAGCATAACGGTGGTTTGTAGCTGGTTAACAGCACTTCCAAACATGTCTTACCTGTATCCCACTGTTTAGGGTGCTAATCTTCGTTAGCTCATGATAGTTTGGAGTTAGCTTGGTTAGCATTTAGCCCAGGATACGTTTGCTGTCAGTCATTTGCGCTCTGGCCGCTTTTGCCCATTTTTAGTATTTTGCTGGAGTGATGACACGCGATGGAGTGAAGATGGCGTCGGTGGGACACGCCCAACTGGCTTCACTCTCTGCTTTTCAGACATGACCAGATGCTACATCCATTTTTTTCCAGTGTTTGGTCTTAGCCCAGTGATAAAGGGTTTACTAAATGACCCCCAGTGCCCGTTTCACCTGCATCTGTTTGGGCGTCTTTCCTCCCGATGGGAAGATGATTCTCCTGCTTTAGGAGGGCAGCGGTGTCTTGAAGCCACAACACTGCGAGATGTTGTTGCAGCTGAGCTTATAATCTGTCAACCGTCCTGACATCGTGGCCTTTGGAAAGAGGCAGAGGAGGAAACATTTCCTCCCCCCCCCCCGAGGGTCAGCGTGCTGCCTTTAACTCGTCTGTGAGACGGCTGGTTTAATGATGTGCTGCAGAGCGAGCAGTCTGTTTCTGAGGAGGGATTCTTTGCGCAGACAAGCGCCAGCACAAATTGTTTATGATTTTTTTTTCATTTCTGAAGAGGTGACTGACTCGCTGCAGCCCCGTTGGGGGAGCGATTTATGAGCTCTAAGCTTGTTTTTGTGCCTGACCTGCTGCAAACATGAACAAGTTTGAAAACTGCAGCGGGGCTAAGAGGTGCTCTGTAACTACACCACGGCTTCATTAGTCTGATTCCCATGGTGGTGCTGGATAGCATGAAAATGTGATGATCACTTTTGGGAATTCGGATTATCTCTGGTGGAAAAAATAATTAAAAAGTACCGGAGCTCATTGTCTTGATTATTCTTCCTCCTGTTCTGTTGTTGTAGGTCAGCCCTCTGCAGAGATGACTTTGTTATATGCCATCTAGCCCATGCACTGTTGCTATAGCAACAGCTGAATCCCTCTTGACCTTAGCTTCCTCCATAGATAAACTTGTCATTAACTGAGCATGGTTTTACTGTAGATACAGTATAATGAGCATATCTTCCCGACAGTTTAACCTCTGGCTCCGTGACTCTCATGGACAGCTGGGATTTATTTTCATATCAGTGTTCACAGTAAAGTAAATAAATCACTAAATAAAAACCTGAATTTATGTGTCTTGTGCAAGTTTTAACTGTGGATAGATTAAGAAGGAAAATTACAACATCTTTTCCCTCTTTTTCCTTCGCTAATATACAGTCGTCCTCAAAATGATTCATAGCCTCACAATAGTAATTCAAATAACAACATACTAAAAAAACATATAATAGATAAAAAAATTACAAAATTATAATTTAGTGAATTAAAATATTGCTTTTGAATTGTGGTAGGAAATAATAATAAAACAAACAAACAAACAAACAAACAAAACTGTCCCAGACACATGAGAGCATCTTTCCCATGAACATGGACCAACATACCTGTCAGCAGGTGCAGACGTCTGATTGGACGTTACAGAAAACACCTGATTGCAGTGATTGTCTCAACAACATTTTAGCTTTGGAGCCCCGTCATGCTTGTTTAATTGTTTTATTTTTTGTGCTTTGTTTTTAATATTTTTGCAAAAAGTATAATTCAGAATCATTGTCATGATTTCATAGAATTTTTTGTGATGTAATTTTGTTAGAATTTGTTATTACTTTTGTCAATTTAAACTCATTTCACTGGCAGCTGATTTTTCTCTTCTTTTAATTGAAGGGTATGAATGATTTTGAGGACAATTATAAAGTGGACAACAACGACAGCAATAACAATAATAATGATAATAATTATCATTATTAATATTATTATTCATGATTATTATTGTTGTTGTTGTTATCATTATAATAATAATAATAATAATTATTATTATTATTATTACTGTAATAACTGTGTTCATATGCTGCAAACTTAAAGGGACTAGAGGCAGGAATTACAAAAGAATAAACAAGCATGTCCCGTTTTTCTTAATACTAACGGGTGATGAAGCATTAAAAACCAAAAATAACGTTTCCACCACGTTTCTCTCCGTTGCCTTGAACAGGCTGTGTGCTGCATAATTCTGTGATTCGGTGGCCGAATTTCCCGCGCTGTCCTGCGAATGTGACGTCACATAAAGCTGCATCCGTTTCCCCGACAGTTTTCATACAGGAAGGAGACGTCGCGGTAAATTCAAACACTGTAAGCGATAGTTATGGATTCTTCTGCCGTCAGCAAACGATCCAGATCAACTGAAAGACACTAAAAAGTGGAACTATGAAGAAAAAGCGTAGGAAACAACATTATAGCTTCAGTTTGTGCTCCGTGACGGCTTGGCTCGTGGCTGCAGTTACCTGAAGCGCCAGTTGCGAGTTTCCTTTCTTAATCTTGCCTCTAGTCCCTTTAAAATAATGATCCAGTCAAGGAAACCAGCACATTGCATCAAATGTTTTTTGAGTCAGTCCTCCATCCTGAGCTGTGTGATGACACTGTGAACAGGAAAACCTGCATCAGGACCAGGAAGAAGAAAAGCAGCGTCATCCTTCAGCAGCAGGACTGCAGGGATGGATCAGGGTCACCGAGCCAGACCTGAAATAACATTTGTCAGAGATGAAAGTCTGAAGTCTGATCTGAAAGGTAGAGAAGGGGCCTGGTTCCTGAAGCCAGACTGGGAGCTGATTCTACAGAGACTGGTCTGATACCTGAAGGCTCTGCCTCCCATTAGAACCACTAGGAACCAGCAGTAAACCTGCAGTCTGAGAGGGAAAATCTGGACTCTGACATCTTCAAGATCCAGTGGAGCTCGGTCACTGAGAGCTTTTTGTCTGGAGAGTAGAAATCTTAGATTCTATAATAATTATTATTATTATTAATGTTGTTATTGTTACGCAGTAGCAAAAACACTAAATTAAAGAAACAAAAGAAATCAGAGGTTGGGAGGACTGTTGTGACTCTGAGATGAAAATTGCAATCAGACTCTTGGTAGGGAGGATTTCTGATATGAATGAATCCATGATTAAATTCTCCCTAAATAAAGAGATCCTAAAATTTTCATTTTAATGAGGGGAAATGAAACGTAAACACAGAAGAGCACTGTACCTGCCACTTCAACAGAGTTTGGCCTATTTTAGAGCTGCAGCATATCTGTTATTGTCCTGGACTTGGAATAAATACACACGTGCTGCTCATAATTTAATTCAGCTGCAATCAGTTGAAGGATCAGATTTCTAAGAAATAATATCTGCTAAATTTATTTGCTCTAAAGATTTCAGCACATTTTCATTTTGTGATGCAGTGCACTGATCGAGCTCAGAGCAGGACGGATACATATTACCTGTAAGAAGTTGTTTCTGATCACAGATTCACCTGAGTCTTTGTGGGAAACTTCATTCTGTCTACGTAAACAGGATTTGTGGCTCTGTAAGGCTTTGCTGCACCACTGTCCTCCCTGCAGTCCATCTGCAACACTGAGTTATTGTCCATGACTCCTGAAGGACAGATTGTGTGCAGATTCTGCATCACTCCCTCAGCTTGCTTTTATCCTTTCCCTGTGGGGTAACATGTCATTTTGCAGGTTTGACAGGAGAAAAGAAGTGAAAATCTATTTGATTGCTGAAAATCAAGTAAAACTCGAGTGTTTGCTAATTTAGTTGTTTATCCTCCACTTAGTAATAGGGGTGGTTATTGGCAAAGACTTCACAATATGGTATGTATCACAATACGTGAGTCGTGATACAATAAAATAGAATAGATGTGCAGATGAGATAAAAAGAAAGTGCTTTTGAAAACAATAAAAACAATATTACCACAGCTGAGCTGGAATAGTAGAAATGTACAAGTATTCATGTGAAATTAGTAAAACAGTAAAACAAAGTAGTGTATAAGTACATGAAAACACATGTCGTTGCATATGAGAAATAAACATTTCAGTCACTCTAATCTCCAACAACTGGATGGTCTCTGAAAACCTGGACTCACTTTTTAACGCGTACTTTCTACTGTGTGTAAAGTTTAACATAAACCTGCAGATGCACGTAGATATTTACTCTGCCAGTGAAAAGTTTAGGAAAAAATGTACAAATTTTTGACTAGTAGTGTGTGTTTATTTACATCAATAAACAATTTTTAAAAAAGCTGAGCAGACAGAAAGACAGACAAGGCAGTGGGAGGTAAAGTGGCTATTTTGAGAGGAAAAACAAAGCTTATAAACAATAAACAATTAGTCGATTATAAAATTAGTCACCGACTATTTTGATCGTCAGTGATTAGTTGATTAATCGACTAATCGCTGCAGTCCTATTTGTCACCCCCCTACTTAGTTTAAGCAGTGTGGCCAGTCATGGACCAGAACTTTGAATGGGAGCAGTGAAGTAGATGGATGGACCTGTGATGACACGGCTACAGGACTCGGTGGAAGATTCAGCGCTGCACACTTACAGTGTCTGAAGACGCAGTGTGTTTGTATGAGTTTATATGTTTTTGTTGGGAATATTTTGTGAAGCATACCTTTTGAATTTTACATGATGGACTTTTATTGAACTGGGGGCAGATTCAGGCTGCGCTGCACAGTTTCTGGCTGGGAAAGCTTCTGCATGCTTCCTGAAAGAGCTCATGGAGGTAGCTGGGAGAGAGGTGGTGACAGAAATACACTCAGTGGTCGCTTTATTAGATCCACTTTGCCTTCATTCTTGGTGTCACAGATCCAACAAGGTCTTGGAAATGTTTTTCAGAGATTTTGCTCCATGTTGACATGATAGAATCACACAGCTGCTGCAGATCCATGATGGGAATCTCCATGCTCTTGCACTGCATCCATAATCTGTATCCATGCTTTCACGATTTTGCAGCAGATTCTGAGCCGACCATCTGAACGTGGAGCAGAAATGGAGACTTATCAGACCAGCAACGTTTCTACATTTTTATTGTCCAGTTCTGGTGAATTGTAGCCAGTTTCTGGTTCTTACAGATACGGGCATGAAAAAGTTCCCCTTTCTGCCGACTGCCAGCAACTTATCAGACACTTACCAGCCACTTACCAGCTACTTACCAGCCACTTACCAGCCACTTACCAGCCACTTACCAGCCATTTACCAGCCACTTACCAGCGACTTACCAGCCATTTACCAGCCACTTACCAGCCACTAACCAGCCACTTACCAGCCATTTACCGGCCACTTACCGTCCACTTACCAGCCATTTGCCAGCCATTTGCCAGCCACTTACCAGCCACTTACCAGCCATTTACCAGCCACTTACCAGCCATTTGCCAGCCACTTACCAGCCACCTACCAGCCACTTACCAGCCATTTACCAGCCACTTACCAGCCACTAACCAGCCATTTACAAGCCATTTACCAGCCGCTTGTGTGCTAATTATAATTATATAATAATAATAATAATGATAATAATGATAATAAGGAGCTAAAGGCTGCTGTTTGTTATTTTTGGCCAGATCTTCATCATCCTCCCCCTCCTCTGTTGCAGGAGGCGGAGGGAATGTGACGTTGTCCTGTCTGAGCTGTGACAGCTGATGTTCCCACATAGTTTACCTAAAAAAGCTCGTAAAACGTGGAGTAGCGTGAACATCTATCATGTAAATAAATGCCAGTTCCGGTCAAATCAGAAGTTGCTCACATATTTCACGTCAGGGCTCATGGGGCATTGGAATAAGGTGGATAGGGGTGTAAATCACTGGTTTAATCATGATATGGTATATCGATACATTGGATCGGCGATTCGTTGTCTGCCAATATCTCAAATTCAGCCACGATATGATTTTGATTCAGTTTAAAGGAATAGTTCACCCACAGACTGATGTAACTTTATTTTCCACTTACCGTCATGGTGACCAAGACTCTGGAGCACTTTTTTAATATCTCACATGCAGCCGGAGACCAGGACGACTTCTCGTTTCCAACCAACTTTCATATAATGGAGTTCGATTGAGCCCAAGCCAACAAGGTCCTTAGAAGTCCACAAAAAACCTGTCAATATTCATCCATACCGCTCGTCCAATGTAATCCAAGTGTCCTGAGTGGGTCCAGAATTTACTGGAAACTACACCATTTAGTATATTTTTAGAGCCTAAATAGAAGCACATCACATCTCTTGCGCGCACGCTGATGCGCGTTCATGAAACTATGGAAGGCGCGGCAGACGAGATCGCATGTTCTCTTTTTCTTTCTTGCCTGCCAACACGACTGTGCAGACTGCCGGCTACAAACAAACGTGTGTCGTTTTATTATAAAGTTCGGTCCTTCACCGCGGCGAATCGGTCGTTTTGATCCACTTCTTCCTTAGCATCACTTCAGTCTGGAATGAAAACTTGGCATTGGCATTTATCCGATTTACAAAGTTTAACAGAGTAGTAGCTGGCGGACTACTGTTAGCAGGTTAGCATTAGCCAACTTGATGACGTGCCTAACTTTGTGCGGCTGAAAACACACAAGCATCTGAAAGCGTCTCCTTTCTTGGCAGTCCCCAGTTGTTCCACTGGAAACGGGGGGGGGGGAGGGGGGGGGGTACAGACCCAGTCTTCAGACGCTTGTATGTTTTCACAAGCGAAAAGTTGGTAACGTCAGCTAACGCGAGCTTGCTAACGCTAGCTGTAGTGTAGTCTGCATCATTGAAGTGCCGACTACAGACATACGTGCAACCTTGTTTTATTTTAAATTTCGGTCCTTCACTCCGACAAATCGCTTTCATCCACTTCTTCCTTAGTGTCTTTTCAGTCGGGAATCCATGAAAACTTAGGTACGGCTGGCGATGTTTATTAGATGTACACAATGGAACAGAGCAGCAACATCGAGACTTGGATTGAGCCATTCCTGGCCCGGAAGAGGAAGCTTCAAATGTTTCAACTTCCGGAAACCGGAACGCGGAAGCGTAATAATCCCCTATTTTGTTGTACAAATATTGTCAGCGGACTATCAAAATAACGCCATTTTCATAATAAAAGTGGGTTTGATATCAATTTTTGGTTAAAGGAGACATGACATCAAATTTCCCTTTTCTGGGGTTTTGGGGGTTTAATATGATCTTTTGTGCACTGGAGGTCATGTGAATGTCCAGAGTTAATATCAAAGTCCCTGTTCATAGTCAGTTAGCTTTGTCTCTCTGCCCAGAAACAGTTGAATCAGACAGCAGCTTATCATTCTACATAGTTCCATCATTCTACGTAGTTCTATCATTCTACGTAGTTCTATCATTCTACATAGTTCCATCATTCTACGTAGTTCTATCATTCTACGTAGTTCAATCATTCTACATAGTTCTATCATTCTACATAGTTCTATCATTCTACATAGTTCTATCATTCTACATAGTTCTATCATTCTACGTAGTTCCATCATTCTACGTAGTTCTATCATTCTACATAGTTCTATCATAGTTCTAACATTTACATAGTTCTATCATTCTACGTAGTTCTATCATTCTACGTAGTTCTATCATTCTACGTAGTTCAATCATTCTACATAGTTCTATCATAGTTCTAACATTTACATAGTTCTATCATTCTACGTAGTTCTATCATTCTACGTAGTTCAATGATTCTACATAGTTCTATCATTCTACGTAGTTCTATCATTCTACATAATTCTATCATTCTACGTAGTTCTATCATTCTACATAGTTCTATCATTCTACGTAGTTCTATCATTCTACATAGTTCTACCATTCTACATAGTTCTACCATTCTACGTAGTTCTATCATTCTACATAGTTCTATCATTCTACGTAGTTCTATCATTCTACATAGTTCTATCATTCTACATAGTTTTATCATTCTACATAGTTCTATCATTCTACATAGTTCTATCATTTTACATAGTTCTATCATTCTACGTAGTTCTATCATTCTACATAGTTCTATCATTCTACATAGTTCTATCATTCTACGTAGTTCTATCATTCTACATAGTTCTATCATTCTACATAGTTCTATCATTCTACGTAGTTCTATCATTCTACATAGTTCTACCATTCTACGTAGTTCTATCATTCTACGTAGTTCTATCATTCTACATAGTTCTATCATTCTACATAATTCTATCATTCTACATAGTTCTATCATTCTACGTAGTTCTATCATTCTACATAATTCTATCATTCTACATAGTTCTATCATTCTACATAGTTCTATCATTCTACATAATTCTATCATTCTACATAGTTCTACCATTCTACGTAGTTCTATCATTCTACGTAGTTCTATCATTCTACGTAGTTCTATCATTCTACATAGTTCTATCATTCTACATAGTTTTATCATTCTACATAGTTCTATCATTCTACGTTCTATCATTCTACGTGGTTCTATCATTCTACATAGTTCTATCATTCTCCATAGTTCTATCATTCTACGAAGTTCTATCATTCTACATAGTTCTATCATTCTACGTAGTTCTATCATTCTACGTAGTTCTATCATTCTACATAGTTCTATCATTCTACATAGTTCTATCATTCTACATAGTTCTACCATTCTACGTAGTTCTATCATTCTACATAGTTCTATCATTCTACGTAGTTCTATCATTCTACGTAGTTCTATCATTCTACATAGTTATATCATTCTACATAATTCTATCATTCTACATAGTTCTATCATTCTACGTAGTTCTATCATTCTACATAGTTCTATCATTCTCCATAGTTCTATCATTCTACATAGTTCTATCATTCTACATAGTTCTATCATTCTACATAGTTTTATCATTCTACATAGTTTTATCATTCTACATAGTTCTATCATTCTATGTAGTTCTATCATTCTACGTAATTCAATTGCTCCAATAAGAGCACACTATCAAGTAAACAGCCTTCCCCCTCCTCTCTCCTAAAGGTCTATGCACCGTTCGCTTTGCTCCCCCGCTCCCCACTCCCTATCTGATTCAGCTGCGTGTATGGAGCTAGTAGTAACTTCTGAGTAGTCAGGTCTGGGTTTTCAAACAAATGGATTAAGTCAGAAAACTTGTGCAGCAACACTGAGGGAGGGGGGCCACAACCTTGGTATTACCTGTAAGTTTATTTATTTTCTAAATGCTGTCTTGTCTGATAAATGTAGCTCACTGTCTGAAGTGCCCATGTTGCTAGCAGTTAGCCTTTAGCAAACTCCGACCGCAGCATGACCTAGATTCTCCAAATAAGGTCATAGCCAAATAAGGTGTAGCCAATCAAAATGAAGTCAAAGTGGTCTCCGGGTAAAGCTGCATATCATCACCGGTGCCAACTGTATTACTGAGGAAGTGAGGTCTGGCGTTTCAAAACAATACTCCACTGTAAAAACTGCCGTTTTTTTCTTTGGAGTATTTACATATAAAGTAATGCCAACAACATAAACTAGTTTTTACTGCTATGTCATCACTCCTTTAATACTGAGTTCGATCTATATCGATGTATCCATATAGAGGGATGTATTGTTACACCCCGACTATTCTGGATACCTCGGTTGGAACCAGTGCTGATCTACTGCCTGTTGTCTGTCATCTCCAACCAGTCTGTCCATTCTCCTCTGACATCTACAACTGGATATTTTCTCTTCTTCAGATCATTCTCTGGAAACCCTAGAGGTGCTTGAGGTAGAAATCCCAGTAAATACTCAGACCAACAACCATTAAATCCTCTTTCTTCCTCATTCTGATGCTCAGTTTCAACTTCAGCAGGTCGTCTTCATCATGTCTACATGACTAGATGTGATCAGTTGCTGCTTTGGGATTGGCTAGTTGGATATTTGTGTTGATCATTTAAGGCAGTCCTGATGAAGTGGAAGATAGTTTGCACTCTGCTAATCAGAAGATGAAATCAGTGGAATGTCCTTGTCTGTTGGTTTGTTTTTCTTCATGATGTCTCCATGGTTGCTCATGCCATGGTCCTCCGTAGCCATTTTTATATGTAGTAAGAAAACTGCAACCCATCCGTGTCAGGAAACAGACTGCATGGACCACTTCCTGCACACCTCAGAATAGCTGAAGACATTTTGCCTTATTTTTTTACTTTTCTTCTGAAAATCAAACACAGAGCCTGTAGCATGTATTACTTTCATTCAAACCAGTTTTTTGTAGTGTTACATGAACTGTTCTAAATCAAGATAACAGCACGAGTCACAGTGAGTCAGATGGTTTCTTTGCACCTGCCTGGTTTGACCTGATCCTCTTCTGGATGCATTTCTTTCAGACAGCTATGACAGCAACACGGGCTTGAAGTATCTCCAAGTGACAGCTCATCTTTCTACTTTTAGGATTGTTTGAGACAAGTTTAATCATAAACCACCAGAGAGTTTTAGGTTTGGGAGATATTGGATAAAATTAGCTGATATTAGTGTTGCTTCCAGAAGAGGAAATCACTGAGTTGAAGTAAATGTTATTTTTCTTATCGTCCAATCAACTCGCAGTAAAAGCAAAGTGATGAAATCCTTCTTTGTGCTGCATTGCATCACTGCTCCTTCGGGCTGCTGCGGGGTATTGTGGGATGCTGGCCTTGGCTCTGACCCATCTCTTCCTTTTCTTTTTGGTTGCACAGGAGTTTGCTGCACTGACCAAGGAGCTGAACGCCTGCAGGGAGCAGCTGCTGGAAAAGGAGGAGGAGATCTCTGAGCTCAAAGCCGAGAGGAACAACACCAGGGTAATTAAACTTTCACTGTAAACTCTAAAACATTGAGTAAAAGTTTGTTTTCTCACCATCAAACCCTCTTCATCAAGTTTCTGAAACGTTTCACAACTTTTCCCAAATGTTTAATGTCTTCCCTGCAAAAAAAAAAAAAAAGAGTTGAAAACTGCTGCTGCAGAGCGCGATAACAAAGCACTCAGTGGAAGCGGAGCTATCTACGGGTATGGCTGGAAAGCTGCAGAAGCACTGAAGCAACCATGCACACTGTCCGTTTCTAATGCCAGGACATACCTCATTAGCTCTCAGCATTCTGCCTGAAATTTCAGCCACTTACTTCACATGGCCGGCTGCTCACCAGCAGAACAAAGTCCAAATGGCACGGATGCCCTGCAGTGTCCAGTTCAGAGAATCTCTGGGGAAGACAAAGGGGGGCATAAGTGAATCAGCTCAATTTTGCAAAGCTTAAGTCTTATATCCACAACAAAAAAAGAAGGGAAAAAAAATCCCTTTTAAAGCAAGCCGCACATTCTGCTGTTGACAGATAAGACTGTTTTCA
Organism: Atherinomorus stipes; assembly: GCA_023101725.1. Taxonomy (NCBI): domain Eukaryota; kingdom Metazoa; phylum Chordata; class Actinopteri; order Atheriniformes; family Atherinidae; genus Atherinomorus; species Atherinomorus stipes. The sequence continues at coordinate 61,454 of JALJCO010004964.1, forward strand.
GCATCTTCGCTGATTAAGTGTGAATGTACACACTGGTGGAGGTAAATGATTTTAGCAAAACACTTTTCAGAAAAACCCAAAGAAGGAGAAGAAAGGTAAAAAAAAGGACAGAAACAGTTGATTCACGCCCTCACTCATTATCACCTCAAACCCTCCAAGAGCAGTTGCTAAGCAAACTTTAATTAAGGTTAACTTTTGTTGCTTGAGGGAGTTTAACAGTTTGTAATTGAATATTAGGAGGCATGTATGGACAACCGGTGGAATAAGGAGGTGGCGTGATGGCCATGGAGAGATGAGGAAACTTTAATAGCAGTTAGACTCAAGTGGAACAGAGACATGAGACATAGAAAGCAGGAGGATGAATCCAGCGTGAAGATATTTACCCAGCAGGATTGGACTGCTGCGTGGTCTCATTCTGGAGGCTGAGCAGAGCAAACACCTCCTGATTGATTCAGCAGTGTTTGTTTTTGTTGAGTGTGCAGGAATATTCAGACGGATGGAGCTCCCAGCGACGGTTGAGTCAGGCAGACAAGAGAAAAGATGACAGTGACTGAGAGGTGTGTTTCCTTCCTGCAGAGCCTGATCATGTCAGACTTCCGCCAAGTTTTCTGTCGGGGGTCGGTTTTCTTGTGAGAAACGAGCCTTGAAATACTTTGCTTGAATAATTGTTTTGCTTTATACTTTCTCTTTAAAAGTCAGGGGGCTTGAAACAGGTAGACATTCTTGCATATTTCCTACAGGTGAACAGAATACATTTCTTTCAGGGGTAAGATAACCCGGCCCCCCGGAGCGGGCATCCAGCAGGAAGTTTTCCTGCTGCAACACACCTGACTCCAATCAATGAAGAATTGCTCTCAGAGCTTGTTGTGAAGCTCTGCACAGGTCACTTAGATGTGTTGCCACAGAAAACTCCTGATACCTGCCGGATGCTGGCCCTCGAGGACCAGATTTGCCCACCCCAATGTAAGGGATGATGTCTGACAAGGTGTCCATAATCAGAAATTATTAATAGCTGATACGCGCAGAGGTGTGAACCATCCAGTTATTTGTCCCGCTGTGCAGGGCTCCAGACTAACCTCCAGCACTGGTGCACCTAACTTTTTCATTTGGGTGCACCAGCAGAAAGTTCAGGTGCACCACAGTTCTTCCAGCATCACTGTCAGCAGCTCATTTTCATCCAGTTTCAGGATTTTCATTTGATCATTTTACAAGACATTGATGATTATTGAAGTTATTGTGAACAATAATGAGGTTTAGAAAACTTTCTGTCTCAGACAGACAAGCAAGTGCAAGACTGTCTGCAAACGCACTTTTTAACTAAAATTCAGAGCTCTGAAAATACCCGGATGCCCTAAAACCTGTCAAAAATCCCAGTGCAGAACGAAGCACACTGCTCGCCCTAAACGGACGCCATCTTGCTGATGTAGCAGAAGAGGCGGGACTTTCGAACTATTTTCAGGGCTGAATAAGTGGTGAAGGAAGCAGTGGCGACCCCTGCTGCATCGGAGATGGTATTGTACTGATTTAACTAATGTTTATGAAATGATTCAGACATAATTACAAACGTATATGTAGCCTATCAAGCTGTTCACTCCCTGATGACAGTTATAATCTGATCATGTGTTTGAGGCCGCGGTTATACTGGCTCAGTAGTTAGCTCGCGTTAGCGGGCAATGTAGTCCATAAGTGCAGTGCTCTGTTCGGGGTCAGCATTTAGCAAACACTAACAATAGTGTGCACTACAGAAAAAGGTCACAATGCACACTACGCACTGAATTCCTGTGCACTCGGGCAAGTGCACGGTTTGAGACATGGTTCCTGTCTCTGAAGTCAAGGTAGAAGATCCGGGAAAAACAGGCTCGTGCAAGCTACATTTTAAAGAATACGCCTGCCTGAAACCACACCGACAGAGTGCAGGAACATGTGCTCTGATTATTTACAAGCAGGTTGGTGGATGTAACTGATAACAGTCGAGTGAATAGCTTGTTAGATAGCTGGTAAAACAGCTGGGGCGAAACACGTTAATGCCGGGCTTGGCCACAAGTCAACTCTCAGACACCGGCTCGGCCCCGAGTCGACTCTGAGAGGCGTGCGGTCAACTCTCTGATGCCAGGCTCGGCCACGGGGTGGGACTTCTAATGGTGCGTTCAGACCGACTGCGGCAGCGCGGCAGGGGCATCAGGTTTACATACAAAGTCTATGTAAATGTGCGTCAAGGAGCATCGAACCTTCTTGCGGCGCGTTTAGGGCCGTTTTGAGCGTTTTGTCGTTGCCGCACACATGATGCGCCGGAGTTGGAAAAATCTGAACTTTCGCCGCAGGGCGTTAACCAGTCAGAGACTCAGCATGTGTCCAGTGTCATGATGCAGACACACATTTTCTGACAGGATGGGAAATACAGAGGAGACCACGGGGAATCTCTTCACTCCACGGAGACAGTGATCTGAATCCGGTCCCAGGTTCCCAAACGGCGGGTTGATGACCTGCCGTCCCGATCGGATCAATGAGCTTGTAATGCCGTCCCGGCATTATAAGATAGGATGAAAGGAAAGCGCCCACCGTCGGCGTGCGGCTCCTGGAGTAAACGGGGAAACTAACTAAACTCAGAACATCTCTAAAGAGTCTGTTGAATCCCACACGGCGCAGAAACACCCGACAACATTTTTTCTGGCCTTGTGGTGTATATGGAAGCCAATCAGCTGCTCAGTTTCCATCCACCATAGTAACGCGAAGACAAGGAAAACAGCCGGATCCACCACCACACTTCAAACGCTTTCGCTGCGCATCAAAACTTTTTTTGGTCTCTTGCATGCCAGTGTCTTATTTTATGTCAACCAGGGTTAAACTTGGGCGGCCTGTTACGTTTTTGCCGCCGACAACGCAGTCGGTGTGAACGCACCACGTGACGCTGGGCTCGGCCACACGTTGACGCTCGGATGCCGGGCTCAGCCGCGGGTCCCCTCTCTGACGCTGGGCTGAGAACCAACAAGTTTATGTCTATGACAGCGTATCGCTGTGAAAGCAGCCTGCAGGCTTATTGGCCTCCATCAGTGCCTGAAATAAAACTTTGTATCACGTAAGATAACATTAAGCAATCATCTCACTTCCTCCTCTGATTACAGAGATCCAAATACAGGTCTGGGAACAGCTGACGATATAGTCAAAAAGATTATCAATAAGAAAGAATCTGTATCGATCGATATCGATATTTATCAAAAAAAAAAAGCCATTATCAAATTAAAAGTTATTTTAGGTGCAGTTTCGTCATTTAAGCTTTTCCTGAATGACCTACTCAGAATAAACATCATACGAAAGCCGTTTTCAGGACTTGCATTACGGAATATGAGCGGTAAAGTCCGTCTGCTCTTTAACAGACTCATTTTTCAAATATACTGCTTCCTTGTGGACTTATCGTGTCCCGGCTCTTTCATACATCAGGAAATGTTGCAGAAAAGTCAGCACAGCCCCGCTCTCTCCCTTCAACTCTGTCCAAAACATTTTCTTGTGCTTTCAGCCAAACGACGTGCCGCAACATTTCCGCTCTTGTGACATGTAGAGCAGCCGGTACATGTCCGAGAGGTAAAGACTGGTACGCATGTCTGAATGCAGCGTTACAAAGGACAGAGTTCACAATATTACCGCTTTCCAAAGCTAGAATTCCAGTTCAGCTCTTGGCTCTTGGGTCTGCGTTTGTGATTGGTTTGGATGAAGGAGGACGGTAGTATCATGCTACCCAATAGGCTACAGCAGAAAAACTCTGCTTTCATATTGAAATTTTATCTACCCTCTTTTTTTATATTGAAAAAAACTCTATCAATCAGATATATATTGATATTGAATTATCGTCCATCGTCCTGTAAATCACAATAATCAGGCAGTGAACTGTACCTTTTCTGATGGTGTTTCCCAAAACATGTAATTTATATATATTATACAGTATACTTAATGCTGTATATAAAAATACAGTCCATTTGCTGTTTACCATATAATGAACAGTTTCCTCCCCTCAGTGAAAGGACAGAGCATTGATTTAATCTGCAAGCAACAACAGTTTTTCTGAGCAGCTGAACTCCATCATCTCTCCTTCTTCTTCTTTTGTTTTAGTTAGTTTAATTTATTTAGTCATCATAGCAATACATAAAGATACATCAATCTTCACATTTACAATAACAAAGACTGAAACGGTATAGGCTGAAGCAAAAGCTTATATTGCTCATCCTACAACAAAATTCCTAACTTAATCCTCCAATTGAGGAAGAGAGAAAAATGAACTAGATATAAACAAGAAAATATGTTTTCTTTTAATGATCTTCCCATTTTCCTTATCTCCATTTATAGCTTTAAAAACAAGATCTTGTGCGCTTAAAAATAATAATAATAATAATAATAATAATCATTAAAGTTATTCACAATATCTTTTAGATCATCTACTTTTCTCGCCAGACTTCTTCCAGAAGTAGTTTGGAAAGTCTACATTTGGATTTTGTTTGTTTATTATATGACATTGCTATCTCAGGTTCTTTTAACTCATTGACTGCCAGACCTTTTCCAAGCAGAGAGCTCCATATTGCCAGGATTTTTAAGCATTTTCACTGATTTTGGGAGATCCACAGAATATCGTGTACTATGCCAATACAAACACTGAATGTACCAAAGGAAAAGCTTAGACTCTCTTCTTTTATCAGAAAAATACATTTGTTTCTAACTTTTTCCCGTTCTTTAGTAATCTGCAGTAGAGCATTGGCACATTATTCGAGCAGAAATGCCTGTTTCTGACCAAAAAGCTAAGAAAACAAGCTCGAATGCTGAGGTCAACTGGAAGTGGAAAAGTGTCTTTGATGCCAAATTATTTTTTACTTTAGTAAACACCTTCATCATCTGAACAGCTGTTTACTTATGGGATATAACACATATAACGCTGAGAAAAAGAGTTTTGGAAGGGTAATAATTTATTTGCTAGCTGAATAAGCCACAAGTTTGTTTCACGACATAATATTTGGCAGAAACATAGAGCAGAAACGTCTCTATCCTCCTTCCTCCCTCTCTCTCCCTACTCCCCCTACCGCAGCTTAGGTGCGCACGCCCCCCCCGCCGGAAACAACGCGTGCTGTAGACTTACTTTCACTTTCGGCTTTTACTCTTTGCGCCATGCTGTATTTCCATACGTGTCTTCGTTCGATCGTATCTGTCTGTCCTTGATCACTTTTCCCACAAACTTTCCTCCTTCATCCACCTCCTAAACTGCTTCCATTACGACCGGTCGCCATGTTCTCCCCCGCCCCGCAGCAGAATCCAGCATACTTCTTGGGCTAACAGCCTTTAGCAACCACTTACAGGAAGCATCATAGAGGCGCATCACTTCCTGGTTGGTTTTTTTTTAAGCTTGTTTGACACCGCCATCTGCTGGATTAGATGAAAACTACCAAAAAATTATGATGAGCCCTTGGTTCTCTCTGACAAGCTCCGCCAGAGATCAAAACAGCTCCCTCGATTAAAACCCTTAAATAACGTGGAAACACATAAAGGGCAGCCAGTGACTTAATGTTATTCTTATTAGTTTCAAGTATTTTATTATAATATTTCTTTCTTTCACATCTAATTATTGATGTCAGTTTATTTTTATACCATTTATATATCATTTCACTTTCACTAGTTCTTGATTGGAGATATTTTTATGAACATAGTTTTTTTCTTTTTATAGATTCTTGGAGACCTATGGTTAACCAGGGCTTGTCTCTATATTTATCCACAGTTTTGGAAATCTTCGTCACAGGACAGTGTTTATGACAGTGAAGAGTTTGGGCCGTCGGTACAGGGCTGACCTGAATGATAGAGTGATAGAGTGAGCAATAAAGGAGTGATGACATAACAGTTAAAAACTAGT
>JALJCO010004965.1:0-24298 GCA_023101725.1 Atherinomorus stipes
TTGAGGACGAAACAGTCGTCATCACACCGTGACGCCAGTAGAAAGAGGCAGCAAAACTTCAGTTCCGCTGGTGGCATCACCACCTGTTAGGGCAGAGACACCGGTCAGACGACCGTCACAATGCGTCACCAGAAAATGGAGTTGGGCTGATCAATCGGCTTCAGTCTCGTCGCACAGTGTAGGAAAAGCCAAGACTACATCGAGGCCATGTCCAGACCTAAGCGTACCTCTCTGCGCATGCGCAAAATAGAATGTCGCCACAACAGCAGGCGGCGCTGACCCCAAAGCCGAAATGACGAACACTCAAGACGAAAACACGTAAAAGCTGCTGCTGCTGTTGTTGTTAGCAGTGAGCGAGGACTGCTAGCTGGTCCCAATACGATGACAAACGATGTGTGAGAGTTTGCATGGTGTCCGCTCTTCATCTGGTTTGTTTACCTTCACTTCGGGTCAAGCCTTTTCCAATCTGTTCGGTCAGTCCATCACCGACTGAACGACTGGCCGGCCGCCGATTACACATGTTCAATCGGCCATGAAAAGTATGCCAGCGGTAATGGCAACGGCTGCAGACAGCCGATGACACAGAACACACTAACCTGACTCACGACCCGAACTTCAGAAGACTCCAGGACGAGACACCCAGACGGCCGAAAATCAGCCCGGTGTGTCTTTGCCTTTTAAGTGCGACGTCTGTCTACTAATTGATAATCTATGCATGTACTTGCGCCAGCATGAAGCTCCGAGTAACGGGTCCTGTGTGTGTCGCTACTCGTGTGCATGAGGGAGAAGCGTCGGCAGGGGAGCTCCGGCGAGAGACAAACCACCGCTGCCAGAGATCAAATTAATGATTAAAAGAAACTAATGCAAACAAAAACGATCCCTGACACATTAGAACAAATTTCCCCCGAACAGTGGACCAACATATCTGTCAACATGGGTACAAGTCTTTTAGAGAAAACACCTGATTGCAGTGATTGCCTCAAAGTGTTGCTCACGATAATTTTAGCTTCAGAGCTCCATCATGCTTATATACCTGTTTTTAGGTTTTTGCATGTTTTTTTTTAATATTTCTTTTGAACCACAATTCAAAATTAGTGTAATGATTTTCATTGAATTTTTGTTCATTATCACTTTTTTTCAATTTAAACTTATTTCACTGAGAAAATGATTTTTTTCCCTTCTTAAATAGGAGGGTATGAATCATTTCGAGGATGACTGTAGGTTTTCACTGGGGTGTGAGTCCGGAAATTCACGGTCTCCAAACACCAAGTTTTCAGTTTGAAGTCTCTTCAGTGAGGAGATGCAACGATTCTCCCACTTGATTTTTTTTTTTTTTTTTTTGCTTGTTACAGAGCAGAAAAAAAATCTTAGGCCTTCAAGAAACAAAAGAAACAAACAAAAAAAAATTAAGCTTGTTATGAGCAAAAAAAAATTCTGCCAATAGAACAAGCTAAATTTTCTTGATAAGATTTCTTGAAATAAGACGCATTGCCTTAAAACAAGATCCTTTATCTCACTGGAATGTTTCTTTTTAGGTAATTTTGTCTTATTTTGAGTGTGGTGAGATATTTTGACTAGAAATGAGCAAAATATACTTGATAGAAGATTATGGTTTGCAGTGTATATATGGTTTGTTTGTGGTTGTCAAGTCACACACTTTATTATATTGAGCTTAGGGCTGGGCGATATAGACCAAAACTGATATCCCAAAATATGTTAGGCTGAAAATCGATGCATAATATGTATATATAAATATTTTATTGTAAAGTGAGAGCAAATGTTTTGTCACAGTCAAAGCCAAATATGACATCACTAGTAGTTTTATTTAAACCGGCCGGATGGCATAACTTTCAGCTGTTCAAAGAACAATAGAAATGTTAGAGAATATGGGTAGAACAATTCTATTGATGCAAATAAGGAACAATTCAGAAAAATTTATTATGAAAACCCTATTAAGGGTAGCATTTATAAAATAATACATCGATAATAATGTATTCAATTCCATATCTCATATGAAATAATAGACGCAAAAAACATTTTTCATATCGATTCATCGCCAGCCCTACTTGAGCCCATGTGAGTTGATTGTCGACATGTTTGATGTTAAAATCCTCAGACTATCTGTTCTTTCAGCATGTGATGGCTGTTATTATATAATCAGAACAGTCTCTAAATTCTTCATGATCCGTGAAAACTTGAGTCTTTCATTGAAGTGGTAATAATAATAAAAATACTCAATCTTGAGCAAGGAATGTAATGTTTTTTCGTTCTTTTTTGCTCTGCTTGCTTGTCCGTCACAAATAGAGGGAGAACCCATGAAGGGGAGGGGGGATACCTCCTCATTACTGTGCCCAAGAGTCGACATTAATATGGAGATTAGATGAGAAATCTTCCACTCCACTAAATCTATTCAATCAACCTCACTGTCATCTCACATATTTACTGGCAGAGGAAAAATGCAGCGTGCACACTCAGAGAAGGAGACTCACCATTATTCTGTGGGAATTCATTGCTCACTCTGAGTCAATGTGAGTTTAATTTATGGCCAAAATAGGTGTGTACGTGTGCGCATGTGTGTGTTTCTGGGCATGTGAGTATTTCTATGGGTGCCTTCATAGGTGGTTGATCCCCAAGCTGTGTGGGGGACTAGGAAAGGATGGACTGCTGCTATTTCTGAATGTGAGGGGAAGCTCTAATTGCAGAGCACACAAGATATGTTTACACACACTTTTCTGTTTGTTGCAACTTTGCTTGTTGGGCCCTGTAGCCCAGAAAACAAGAGAGAAAAGAAGATTTTGCAAAGCTAATTAAATTTAAAAGAAAAAAAAAATCTTGGCAAAGCGTTCCTGAAACTTGCCTGGTGAATCGCTTTACTGGAAATGGCTGGAAACATGTCCTCACAAGTACAGAAAAGGATGCTAATTAGGATAGAAATTAGCTACAAATTAGCTTAATGCTCTTTAGGGAAGTCGTTTCTTAAACTGTGGGTCGGGACCACATGTGGGTCGTATGATAGTTTCAGGGGGTGGCCAAAAAAAAAAAAAAAAAACTGACTATTTGTTGACTATTTGTCAAATAAATTCAGGATTTTGGGGTCAAAAATTTGGCCACCGAATTGGTTCAAGGCAACTGAGAGAAACATGGGTGGAAAGTTATTCTTGGTATTTAGCACTCGTCACTCATTAGCATAAAGAAACAATGGCCATGCATGTTTGTTTTTTTCAAATTCCCGCCCCTAGTCCCTTTAAGCTACTAATTGATCAGCTGTGTCATTACAGGCTGTCACTGCGCAGTGTCTGATGTCCATTTACTTTGTTCTGCGAATTATCTGCTGTCTAGTGAGCAATTGAGTCTCTTAGTTTATCTCATTAAACTATATTTAATATTTTTATGGATCAAAGTGTGAGAATTTTTTAGCCTAAAGCCAATCATTCAGTCCCTTTCTTTTGGCTGGTTCTTGACTGTTAGCTTGACGATTAGCAATGCTGTTAGTATGACTGCTAGCATAAGTTCTAACATGACCATTAGCATGACAGTCAAACTGACTGAAAGCACGAGTTTTAAAATGATTGTTAGCATGATAATTAACCTTACTATTAGCCCCGTTGTTAGCATGACTGCTAGATTTCTTTTAACTTAATGGATAGAATGACTGTTAGCTTGACTATTAGCAGTGCTGTTAGCATGACTGTTAAAGTAACTGTAGCATGGCCGCTAGCATAAATGTTAGCAATACTGTTAGCATGACTGTTTCTATGGCTGTCATTTAAAGAATGCAAATAGAATGTACAAATTTTGAAAAGGGTTCCGTGTTCTGTTTCCATGGAAATTGTCCATCTGCAAAATAAGATCTCAGACCAGAGACTAGCCAAGCTGCCGCAGGGATCCAACACAGAAAAACAAAACACAGGAAGTCCCCAAAGTGGCAAAATATGAAAACCATCCTGGGACCGAAGAAGAGCAGGAATTAAGAGTAGGCTGATTCCCACTGAGATGAGCCGTTGAATAATAAAAGTAAGAACTCTGATCAATGGTTTTCTCCTTTACTACATGGTACATTAGTATGACTTTTAGCATGGCTGTTTAGATAGAAAATAACCTGTTAACCTGAATGATAGTGTGATTATAAGCATCACTGTTAGCATAACTGTTAACCTGTTAACTTGACTGATAGCATGACTTATACTGTCACTATTAGCATTACTGCTGGCATGAATGCTAGAATGAATTTTAACATGACTAGTTGCATGAGAGTAAACATGACTGATGGCATTACTTGAGGCATGAATGTTAGCATTATAATTACCCTGACTGTTAACATCACTGTTAGCATGACAGTCAACCTGATTGATAGCATGACTGTTAGCCTTGCTATTAGCATGACTGTTTGACTGCTAGGATTGCTTTTAACCTGACTGTTAGCATGACAGTCAAACAGACTCATAGCATGGCCTTTAGCATGACTGTTAGCATTTCTTTTAGCATGACAGCTAGAATTGCTTTAAATCTGACTGATAGTAAGACTGTTAGCATGACTATTATTATCACTGTCAGAATGACTGCTAGCATAAGTACTAACATGACCAATAGCATGACAGTCAAACTGGCTGATAATCATTTTAAAACTCATGTTAACATAATAAATAACCTTATTATTAGCCCTCGCTGTTAGCATGACTGCTAGGATTTATTTGTACTTGATGGATAGAGTGACTGTTAGCTTGACTTTTTAGGAGTGCTGTTAGCATGACTGTTAAAATGACTGTAGCATGGCTGCTAGCATAAATGTTAGCATTACTGTTAGCATGACTGTTTCTATAGTTATCATTTAAAGAATGCAAATAGAATGCACAAATTTTGCAAAGGGTTCTGTGTTCTGTTTCCATGGAAATTGTCCATCTGCAAAAAAAGATCTCAGACCACAGACTAGCCAAGCTGCTGCAGGGATCCAAAATAGAAAAACAAAACACAGCAAGTCCCCAAAGTAGAAAAATATGAAAACCATCCTGGGACTGAAGAAGAGCAGGAATTCAGAGTAGGCTGATTCCCACTGAGACAAGCTGTTGAATAACAGAAGAGCTCTGATCAATGGTTTTCTCCTTACTACATGGTACATTAGCATGACTTTTAGCATGACTGTTTATAGAAATTAACCTGTTTACCTGAATGATAGTGTGATTATTAGCATCACTGTTAGCCTGTTAACTTGACTGATAGCATGACTTTTCGCGTCACTATTAGCATTACTGCTAGTATGACTGCTAGAATGAATTTTAACATGACTCGTTGCATGACAGTTAACGTGACTGATGGCATTACTTATGGCATGAATGTTCCCATTATAATTACCCTGACTGTTAACATCACTGTTAGCATGACAGTCAACCTGATTGATGGCATGACTGTTAGCCTCACTATTAGCATCACTGTTTGACTGCTAGGATTGCTTTTAACCTGACTGTTAGCATGACAGTCAAACAGACTCATAGCATAGCCTTTAGCATGACTGTTAGCATTTCTTTTAGCATGATAGCTAGAATGACAGCTAGAATTGCTTTAAATCTGACTGATAGTAAGACTGTTAGCATGACTATTAGCATCACTGTCAGAATGACTGCTAGCATAAGTACTAACATGACCATTAGCATGACAGTCAAACTGGCTGATAATCATTTTAAAACTCATGTTAACATAATAAATAACCTTATTATTAGCCTCGCTGTTAGCATGACTGCTAGGATTTCTTTTAACTTGATGGATAGAATGACTGTTAGCTTGACTATTAGGAGTGCTGTTAGCATGACTGTTGAAATGACTGTAGCATAAATGTTAGCATTACTGTTAGCATGACTGTTTCTATGGCTGTCATTTAAAGAATGCAAATAGAATGCACAAATTTTGCAAAGGGTTCTGTGTTCTGTTTCCATGGAAATTGTCCATCTACAAAAAAAGATCTTGGATCCTGCAGCAGCTTGGTTGGTCTGTGATCTAACACAGAAAAACAAAACACAGGAAGTCCCCAAAGTGGCAAAATATGAAAACCATCCTGGGACTGAAGAAGAGCAGGAATTAAGAGTAGGCTGATTCCCACTGAGATGAGCTGTTGAATAATAAAAGTAAGAACTCTGATCAATGGTTTTCTCCTCAGTACATGGTACATTAGCATGACTTTTAGCATGGCTGTTTAGATAGAAAATTACCGGTAAACCTGAATGATAGTGTGATTAAAATTATCACTGTTAGCATAACTGTTAACCTGTTTACTTGACTGATAGCACGACTTAAAGTGTCACTATTAGCATTACTGTTAGCATGAATGCTAGAATGAATTTTAACATGTCTAGTTGCATGAGAGTTAACATGACTGATGGCATTACTTGTGGCATGAATGTTAGCATTATAATTACCCTGACTGTTAACATCACTGTTAGCATGACAGTCAACCTGATTGATAGCATGACTGTTAGCCTTGCTTTTAGCATGACTGTTTGACTGCTAGGATTGCTTTTAACCTGACTGTTAGCATGATAGTAAAACAGTCTCATAGCATGACTTTTAGCATGACTGTTCGCATTGCTTTTAGCATGAAAGCTAGCATGACAGCTAGAATTGCTTTTAATTTGACTGATAGTAAGACTGTTAGCATGACTATTAGTATCACTGTCAGAATGACTGCTAGCATTAGTAGTAACATGACCATTAGCATGGCAGTCAAACTGACTGGAAACAATAATTTTAAAACTCATGCTAACATGATGATTAACCTTATTATTAGCCTGGCTGTTAAAATGACTGTAGAATGGCTGTTTGCATAAATGTTAGCATCACTGTTAGCATGACTGTTTCTATGGTTGTCATTTAAAGAATGCAAATAGAATGCACAAATCTTGCAAAGGGTTCTGTGTTCTGTTTCCATGGAAATTGTCCATCTCCAAAAAAAGATCTCAGACCACAGACTAGCCAAGCTGCTGCAGGGATCCAACAAAGAAAAACAAAACACAGGAAGTCCCCAAAGTAGAAAAATATGAAAACCATCCTTGGACTGAAGAAGAGCAGGAATTCAGAGTAGGCTAATTCCCACTGAGACAAGCTGTTGAATAATAACAAAAGAGCTCTGATCAATGGTTTTCTCCTTACTACATGGTACACTAGCATGACTTTTAGCATGACTGTTTACATAGAAATTAACCTGTTAACCTGAATGATAGTGTGATTATTAGCATTACTGTTAGCCTGTTAACTTGACTGATAGCATGACTTTTCGCGTCACTATTAGTCAAGTTACTGTTCGCATGACTGCTAGAATGAATTTTAACATGACTCGTTGCATGACAGTTAACGTGACTGATGGCATTACTTATGGCATGAATGTTCACATTATAATTACCCTGACTGTTAACATCACTGTTAGCATGACAGTCAACCTGATTGATAGCATGACTGTTAGCCTTGCTATTAGCATGACTGTTTGACTGCTAGGCCGTTTCTCAATATGCGTACTTTTGCGTACTTGCATTCTTGTGTACTTTTAAAACGTCATCAGTAGAGGTCCAAGTACTGTTCCAATTCAAAGAACGCATCAAGACAAGTACGCTCCATATTCCCGGATGTGTACTTGCTCCGCCCACTTTTCCGAGTCTGCATTGGAGATGACTTTTGTGGACTTCAGACACCTTTCTATCCCATAAGGCATTGCGGCATAACAATGGTGGAGGAGAAAAGTAATTGCTATAAGTGCTGAAAATACTCATTATTTTACGTAACGTTGGTTTTATACAACTTTTCTACAACAGAGTTGTTTTACTTCAACTTCTTGGTGGTTTGATAAATTTTAAACCGTTATTAAAAGTGACTAGCGGTTTCACAAATGGGCTGAACAGCTAACGGTAGCTAACGGTAGCTAACAGTAAGTAAGACGGTTGCGCAGATTAGCCGTCTTTAACTGCCACATTCAAGCAGGGTTATTGCTACTTATCATTTTAATATTAGATAATTGTTATGACACAACTTCAGCAACGTCTTTGACGAAATCAAGTATGCTTCTGTTCCAAATGTGCAACGAGTGTACTTGCGTCCTTCCGTCCTCAGAAGTCTGTACTTCCAACAAGTCCATACTAGCAAGTACACAAGTTTGTTCTTAGCGAACTTGGTATTGAGAAACGGCCCTAGGATTGCTTTTAACCTGACTGTTAGCATGACAGTCAAACAGACTCATAGCATAGCCTTTAGCATGACTGTTAGCATTTCTTTTAGCATGACAGCTAGAATTGCTTTTAATCTGACTGATAGTAAGACTGTTAGCATGACTATTATTATCACTGTCAGAATGACTGCTAGCATAAGTACTAACATGACCAATAGCATGACAGTCAAACTGGCTGATAATCATTTTAAAACTCATGTTAACATAATAAATAACCTTATTATTAGCCTCGCTTTTAGCATGACTGCTAGGATTTCTTTTAACTTGATGGATAGAATGACTGTTAGCTTGACTATTAGGAGTGCTGTTAGCATGACTGTTAAAATGACTGTAGCATAAATGTTAGCATTACTGTTAGCATGACTGTTTCTATGGCTGTCATTTAAAGAATGCAAATAGAATGCACAAATTTTGCAAAGGGTTCTGTGTTCTGTTTCCATGGAAATTGTCCATCTACAAAAAAAGATCTAAGATCACAGATCAACCAAGCTGCTGCAGGGATCCAACACAGAAAAACAAAACACAGTAAGTCCCCAAAGTGGCAAAATATGAAAACCATCCTGGGGCTGAAGAAGAGCAGGAATTAAGAGTAGGCTGATTCCCACTGAGATGAGCTGTTGAATAATAAAAGTAAGAACTCTGATCAATGGTTTTCTCCTCAGTACATGGTACATTAGCATGACTTTTAGCATGGCTGTTTAGATAGAAAATAACCTGTTAACCTGAATGATAGTGTGATTAAAATTATCACTGTTAGCATAACTGTTAACCTGTTTACTTGACTGATAGCACGACTTATAGTGTCACTATTAGCATTACTGTTAGCATGAATGCTAGAATGAATTTTAACATGTCTAGTTGCATGAGAGTTAACATGACTGATGGCATTACTTGTGGCATGAATGTTAGCATTATAATTACCCTGACTGTTAACATCACTGCTAGCATGACAGTCAACCTGATTGATAGCATGACTGTTAGCCTTGCTATTAGCATGACTGTTTGACTGCTAGGATTGCTTTTAACCTGACTGTTAGCATGACAGTCAAACAGACTCATAGCATGGCCTTTAGCATGACTCTTAGCATTTCTTTTAGCATGACAGCTAGAATTGCTTTAAATCTGACTGATAGTAAGACTGTTAGCATGACTATTATTATCACTGTCAGAATGACTGCTAGCATAAGTACTAACATGACCAATAGCATGACAGTCAAACTGGCTGATAATCATTTTAAAACTCATGTTAACATAATAAATAACCTTATTATTAGCCTCGCTTTTAGCATGACTGCTAGGATTTCTTTTAACTTGATGGATAGAATGACTGTTAGCTTGACTATTAGGAGTGCTGTTAGCATGACTGTTAAAATGACTGTAGCATAAATGTTAGCATTACTGTTAGCATGACTGTTTCTATGGTTGTCATTTAAAGAATGCAAATAGAATGCACACATTTTGCAAAGGGTTCTGTGTTCTGTTGCCATGGAAATCGTCCTTCTGCAAAAAAAGATCTCAGACCACAGACTAGCCACGCTGCTGCACGGATCCAACAAAGAAAACAAAACACATTAAAGGGAAGTTCAGAATTTTTGACATAGGGTCTCATTTACAAGTGAGCCAGAATACTGCTTATCACTGAAGACGGTTTCAACATATTTCATCCCGTTATTCTAGTTCCAGAAGGTTGGTGATGCTAATGCTAGTGGAAGTCAATGAGAATCTGCTAGCCTGTCATTAAAACCAATCTCATCCACCCCACAGAACATCAGAGGCAAATCAGCAAGACTATCTGTGTAAATGCCGTGTTAAACTAGTAAACTTGTGTTAAAAAAGTAAAACTGGCCTACTATGACAAATTTTGCATTACATATTGAGGAACTAGTTTCTTACCAGCTTACTAGCTTTGCCAGTGTATTCCGGTTCATAGAGACATGCTGATAGTTAGTTTGATGAAAAAAGTTCGAAATCATCTTCAAAATCCGACATATCCTCATGCCTTTCAGACGTGGCCGTATTTTAGACTTTATATTTGTGTAATCAGATTCCTTCATGCTCATACAGTAGCAACAGATGACATCACTCTGCTGCCAAATACAGGAAGTGAAACTTTGTAAAGTTTTTCAGCAGCAACAATCAAAATGCAACGAAAGGCAGGTTTGTTTTATTTGTAACATTATTCTGTTAACACAACATTTACACAGATAGTCTGAAGTTAGAAATGATTTGCCTCAAATGTTCTGTGGAGTGGATAAGATTGTTATTAATAACAGGCTAGCAGATTCCTATTGACTTGCACTAGCATTAGCATCGGCGACCAACTGGAACTAGCATAACGGGATGAAATATATTGAAACCGTCTTCAGTGATAAGTAGTATTCTGGCTCACTTGTAAATGAGGCCCTATGTCAAAAATTCTGAACTTCCCCTTTAAGTAGAAAAGTATGAAAACCATCCTGGGACTGAAGAAGAGCAGGTATTCAGAGTAGGCTGATTCCCACTGAGACAAGCTGTTGAATAATAACATCAAGAGCTCTGATCAATGGTTTGCTCCTTACTACATGGTTAGCATGACCTTTTGCATGCCTGTTAACCTGAATGATAGGATGATTGTTAGCATCACTGTTAGCATAACCGTTAGCCTGTTAACTTGACTGATAGCATAACCTTTAGGGTCACTATTAGCATTCCTGTTACGTTGAGTGCTAGCATTAATTTTAACCTGACTTTTAGCATGACAGTGAAACTTGACTGATGGCATTTCTTATGGCATAAATGTTCGCATTATAATTGCCCTTACTGTTAACATCTGTTAACATGCTAACATACTGTTAGCATGACAGTCAACCTGATTGAAAGGATGACTGTTTGCCTTACTATTAGCATCACTGTTTTGCTGCTAGGATTGCTTTTAACCTGACTGTTAGCATGACAGTCAAACAGACTCATAGCATGGCCTTTAGCATGACTGTTAGCATTTCTTTTAGCATGACAGCTAGAATTGCTTTTAATCTGACTGATAGTAAGACTGTTAGCATGACTATTATTATCAGTGTCAGAATCACTGCTAGCATAAGTTCTAACATGACCAATAGCATGACAGTCAAACTGGCTGATAATCATTTTAAAACTCATGTTAACATAATAAATAACCTTATTATTAGCCTCGCTGTTAGCATGACTGCTAGGATTTCTTTTAACTTGATGGATAGAATGACTGTTAGCTTGACTATTAGGAGTGCTGTTAGCATGACTGTTAAAATGACTGTAGCATAAATGTTAGCATTACTGTTAGCATGACTGTTTCTATGGTTGTCATTTAAAGAATGCAAATAGAATGCACAAATTTTGCAAAGGGTTCTGTGTTCTGTTTCCATGGAAATTGTCCATCTACAAAAAAAGATCTTAGATCACAGACCAACCAAGCTGCTGCAGGGATCCAACAAAGAAAAACAAAACACAGGAAGTCCCCAAAGTAGAAAAATATGAAAACCATCCTTGGACTGAAGAAGAGCAGGAATTCAGAGTAGGCTAATTCCCACTGAGACAAGCTGTTGAATAATAACAAAAGAGCTCTGATCAATGGTTTTCTCCTTACTACATGGTACATTAGCATGACTTTTAGCATGACTGTTTACATAGAAATTAACCTGTTAACCTGAATGATAGTGTGATTATTAGCATCACTGTTAGCATAACTGTTAACCTGTTAACTTGACTGATACCATAACCTTTAGGGTCACTATTAGCATTACTGTTAGCATGACTTCTAGCATGAATTTAAACCTGACTCTTAGCATGACAGTTAACCTGACTGATGGCATTACTTATGGCATGAATGTTCGCATTATAATTACCGTGACTGTTAACATCACTGTTAGCATGACCGTTAGCCTGACTATTAGCTTCACTGTTTGACTGCTAGGATTGCTTTTAACCTGACTGTTGGCATGAGAGTCAACAAGACTGATAGCATGACCTTAAGCATGACTGTTAGCATTGCTGTTTTCATGATAGCTTGCATGATAGCTGGAATTGCTTTTAATCTGACTGATAATAAGACTGTTAGCTTGACTATTAGCAATGCTTTTTGCATGACTGCTAGCATAAGTTGTAACCAACAGAAATGTAACCAAAGGCATTTTAGACCTCAAACCGAGCAGAATTGTATCTGGATTGCATACCGTCTGACTTTTGCAGCCACTGCAAGGCTCGTGGGGACGCAGAGGAGCGTTTTATCACCCTGCTATAAAAGTTCAACAGAGCATCCTAACTCACTTAAAAGCCCACAGCTGAAGCGCCGAGTCATGCTGTGACATTCAGCTCTGATACTTCTTTGTTCATTCTCTTTTGTTCGGCCATAAATCACTTAGGTTACTGACCTTCTGCTTAATTAATGTTTTACTATAAACAAGTCTTTGTAGAGGGACCCTAGCTGGAATTTTACTTACGTCGACATAATTTAGATGCACAGGCACGACATTATTAAGATAACATTTATCACCGACATGCCTTCATGATTGGTCGACCACCAGTTGGTCATTTTAAGCATATTTGCTAAATATTTCATGCCTGTTCCCTTCTGCATTTTAAAGTGGATATGAAGTTATGTAATTATTGGTTGTTGGTTAACAGTAGCAGTTTAACTTCTCAAAACACATCAGTTTTGATAACAAATGGTTAGTATAGTCATAAGTATTGTTGTATACAGATTTTACTGTTCATATTATCAGTAAATGTCACACACTCTGTTTCTTATTTAGAAAATATGGTTTATTTTCCGAGTGTACGACCGGAGATTCCTCAAAAATCAGTGAAAAGACATCAGCTGCATTTGAAAGAAGAAGTGAAAGTGTGTGTTTATGAACTTTTGTTGGCCTTGTGTGTCCAGGAAACACCCTTTATTGCCTCTGTGACCAAACACCTACATTTACCACATCGTGCGCCGGGCACACCCATGCCTCAGTTCCTGCTTTTGCGTGCACACACACTCATGCACATGCTTGTAGGCTGTGCTGTTAAATCACACGCTCTGTGATGAATCCCAGCGGGCAGATCTGAGCTCGGCGGGCTGAACCCTGATGTCAGCGTGGGCCGACTCCCCCGTCGTCTCATCTCTATCTGGGTCAGCTTGTTTACTAAACAACGTTTTCAGCCACACCGCCACCATCTCACATGCTGCGTCAGCATTGCTGAGACTCGCCGTGTATTTGTTGTCCTGCCGAACTGAGTCAAGGTTGTAATCTGTTTAAGGAGCTTTATTGGATACGAGGAGGGGAACGGTCACAAGACGTGATGTGATTTTGAGTGTCGTCTTAGAAAAGAGAGCTTTACATTCTGGTGTCTCTCAGGCTTGTTTTGATTTTGATGATGAATCAACACTGATAGTCTTGGATTTCTGATTTTAAGAAGTTGCGTCAGTGTGTGTGAGCTAGTGTTGTCAAAAAAATCGATTCTTAGATACTAATCGATTCTGAAAATTAGTATCTTGTTAGATATTAATTAGGACGGGTATCGATACTTAAATGCCAGTTTGGCGTCTGCTGAGTCTCAGAAAGTAACAGCGGCCTCTGCCTTTTTAAACAGGCACTTTTTCCCCCACTAGTATCAATAATTGTATCGAGTATCGACCACCATCTTTAGTATCGGTATCAGGAAGGAAATTCTAGCATCATGAAAACCCTAGTGTGAACATTACAATGAAAAGAAGGAGCTAGGGGTGTAAGATTAACAGATTTTCTAAATGTGTCATTAGTGCTAATTCAAATTTAATTTATCCATTTTGCTTCAGTGAGAATGTTGCAGCAGTCACCTTCTCTAAAGGGATGCACAATAAGTAAGGGATTATGTATGGAACGGAGGTATTTATTGGGAAATACTGACCTTAAATAAATAAAATGTCAGATGAAAAATAAAATACATATAATAAAAAATAATTGGGAGTGTAAAAATAGAAGAGTAAATAGAAAAATAAATACATGCATAAATATTAAGAAGGAAAGAAATGTAAAAAGTAGGGATGCACGATATAATCAGCCCCCCATCAGTATCGGCCTATATAAACCTTAAAACTGAGTATCTGACATCGGCCACCCCACCGATATTTAACCGATATTTAACCAATATTTAACCAATCAGGCCACTGTTTCTAAAGTCTAAAAACACACAAAAACTTCTTCTTCTTCAAAAACTTATTTTTTAGACTTTAAAACTTCTAAAGACAGTTTCTTTTAGGATGTTCTGTGTGACCAGAATTCATACATGGTCATTTGTGTAAATAACAAAATATCCCCTGTTTTGGGGTATTTTTTTTCCCCTTGGGGAGAAGAAAATCCAGGTCGTTCTGGGATATAACGCAGATATCCTATTAGTTTTGTTTGAACAACTGTCCTTAAGTTTGGCTTATTATACATAAACACAAGTTGAGGTATTTTTCTAATTTTGCACAAGGAATGAATATTACATCATTCATTTTTCAGCTTTAATATCAGTATCGATGTCGGTTATCTGTCACGAGTTTTAAAATATTGGCATATTGGATATTGGCCAAAATTCCAATATCGTAGTAAAAAGTATTAAATAAATTAATTGATTAACTAGAAATGACAGAAAAATAAATAAATAGGGATATTAACACAAAGTTCAATTGAAACAGTTGAAAATGACAATAGAAATATACATTTATGCCACCTTTTTTTTTTTTTTGTTATACTGGTAAGAGGCCAAGGCGAAATTAGGGCTCTGCATTTTACCCATCTCGGTACTGTGAGTATCAGAGAGCAGTCAGCTGCCACTTAAAGCACCCGGGGAGCAGTTGGTGGGGGTTAAGGACCTTGCTCAGGGGTCCACAGTGGTTCACCTAGGAGTCGTGTCATGTCGTGCCTAGCGGTAGCCCATGACGCTACCGCTAGGCTACCCACTCCCCTCAATTTGTTAGGTTTGTTAATGTTAAAATGATTTTTTTTTTCTTTGTGTGACCAATTGGGGTATATTAAAGCCATTTTTATATTTTTTTATACATTTTTGACTTTGTCAGTTTAGGTCCTACATAATATTGGTATATTGGATATTGGTTAAAAAAGCTAATCTCGAATATTCCTAAAAAACACTCCCGGCATGAATAAAGACAGCTGCACTTCACCAATGCTCACTCGGTGCTGAAAAAGTCCCATTTTGGAATTTTGCTGCGATTTCTTTAAAGAATTTTTTCCTGTGAATTTACATGTTTAAACATCAGCTATTTTAACAACTTAATGTCTTTATGTTGTGGTTTGTGACTGAGCGCTTTAGGGGAATTGCAAGTGTCATATTGATAACTGAAATCAGCAGATCCCTAATAACCTTCACTGGCATCAGAAAAGAAAAGAAATCTTTACAGGGACATTTTGTAACAGCGAAGGCAGTTTTTTGCACCAATGTGACGGTGACATCACAGAGGTGAAACAACCATCATTGCAATCTTTCAGCAGAAGGTGCTTTTCAGTATAATCATGTAGGTGTGGACATTTCAGCTGGGCTGCATCCAGTCGTAAAGGTCTGTCCAATGCACATTTACTGAATAACTGAACCTGAGCAGACACTAATATTTGGCTACTCAAGGCAGGTGATATATCCTGGTGTGACTTGATGAGATAAACATCACAGAGCCACGAAGATTTCTAGCTTCACGCTAGTGTCTGGTCCCATCTGAAGATGCCTTAAAAAACAACAGCATAGATGAGGAGTGAACCACTTAAAGTATACTATATATTTATGTCCCAATTGGAGGTCTGCACACTACCAAGTGCGCAGACTACGTAGGCTACCGAGTGTCCTATGCAGTCTGCGCACTCCGAAGCAGCTGAACCTTTGTGAAATGGGACAGTGCTAGCTTTCAGAATTTCCCACAGGGCTCCAGTCTCGTTGCCTGGCAATGGCAGGTTCTACAGCTATCTAGTGCGGTTCAGATACGTTGTAAAAACAAAATGTAGCCGGACATTTTATTTATTTTCATTTATCTGCCATTACCTGAACAGTAACACCCCATTAATTGCTCGTTATCATTGACCGAGTTGGTTCTCTTACTTGTTAATGTCAAACAAATAGACTTGTTGTCAAGACCGCCGAAACTGAGACCAAGACACTACCAAGACCAGAGAGTGTCAAGACCAAGACCAAGACAGACCAACTCAAGACCAATACTAGTTCAGCTCAAGACCGAGACAAAAACAACCCCTTATTTTTTTTTTTTCATTTTTCATGATTTGTAGAACCTTAGCACCATACTGGGTTCAGCTGCTTAGTGTAAAAATGAGATTTTATTATTTGGTACTTGATTGGTACTTGAAGGGGTGTATAATGAAATATACACCCGAGAGACACAAGACCAAGACCGAGACCAAAGACTGTTGAGGCCGTGACAGGACCAAGACCGCGAAAAAGCGGTCTGGAGACCAAGACCGGTCTTGAGAACTACAGTACAAGTCTAGGCAAAAGCTCTCATTTAAAGCTTCAACACATATTTTAAAATTTTTTAAAACTCAGAAGCTATCTGTTGTTTCTAGCAGGTAAAAACTTCATTTAACACTTAAAATCGACAAATATACAAATTTTTCCATCTTGTGTGCAATGAATTCTGGGACAGGCGAGGCCGGGAAGGATACACCAGCAGCCTTTGTTTCAGGCCAAGCGAAGTGCGGGCTTGAAGGCTGGATTCAGAGGCTCCTTCATAGGCCTCTGAATTAGGACAGCACTCGACATGCCGCTGTGACTTAAGCGGCCGATGAATCTGCACTTCGAAGTGCGCAGACCTCCGATTGGGACACAGATGACATGCACATGAGGGAATTAGCCATTTCATTCAGGTATTTTAGGGAGGGTACGTTCTAAAAATTGCAGGATAGTAGCCCTTCAGGACCGGACCTGATTATTGCCACACCTGTTCTCAATCAAGAAATCACATAAATAGGACCTACCTGACAAATTTAAGTAGACCAAAAAATCCTTAAAAGCTAGACAGCGATCCATAGAGATTCAGGAACAAATGAGAAACAAAGTAATTAGATCTGTCAGTCTGGAAAAGGTTCCAAAGCCATTTCTAAAGCTTTGGGACTCCAGAGAACCACAGTGAGAACCATTATCCACAAATGGTGAAAACATGGACCAGTGGTGAACCTTCCCAGGAGTGGCCGGCCGACCAAAATTACCCCAAGAGCACAGCGACAACTCATCCAAGAGGTTACAAAAGAACCCAGAACAACATCCAAGAACTGCAGGCCTCACTTGCCTCAATTAAAGGAGCTGTATCATGCTTTTCAAATGTTCCAAAAGTCAAATATAGGCATTTATAAGCTAGATATGTTCCCATCGTTACTATAGAAACTAATTTGGTGTTAAATATTAGTTTTTCGATGCATCTAATTTCCAACACGGAAGTAAGATGGCTGACTGTACTGAACCGCGGAGCTCTCGACCAATTGCAGCATGTTTTACGCCCATTTCATGACGTCGCCCCGGAAGAGACACTTATTCTGAAGGGTCACAGAATTGACTGTAGCACCGGCACCGGCAGCTCTTTTGTGGATGTTAGTAGTAAACATTGATGGATAATTACTCCGATCGACGGGAGAAAACAGACCAGCCTGTTATGGAGCTGTATGCGCTCAACCCAGAGTCTGATATGGAGTTTGAAGTACACGCAGTACCACAGAAGTACCACAGAGACCCCTGACAAGTAAGTAAATTAGCGAACAAATCATAGCCTAACAGTTAGCATTGAGCTGAGAGATGTGTTGACTCACCAGTGTTGTTGTCTGTCCATGCGCGTTTTTATAGGAGGAACTGCGTCAGGTTTCAGAAGTAATCCCAGAGAAAAAAACACTTTACTGCCCGAGATTCATGAAGTTGTCAGGAGTGAAGTTCACACACAAAGTTGAGTTTTTTTTTCCCTGCTCCTGAAGTTATAATCCAACCACTTCTGGCAAGTCGATTCATCCAGTACAACAAATAAACTCCCACGCTGAGCATAACCACACTGAACGTAACTGCATTTTCCCCAACGTGCTGTCCTCTAGAGCTTAAAAAAAAGGAAGAAAATTCTCCTGAACTCTGGAGCAAACATCTGTTAGCTGATGGCTGCTTGTCTCTGAGGAAATCTTCCTGCAGGTTTTAGTTTCTTCCTCAGAGAGTGTGTATAGGATTCTCTGAGTTTCTGTTCAACACAGGGCGTCTTGCTACAATACTGAGCGTGCGCATTTGGACTTTCGTGATTGGTGCCACGTTCATACGTAACGGGGTGGGTAGTCAGCCATTTGCAGGGAGGTAGCGCTTGGTTTAAATATTCATGTAGATTACTCAAATATGCATGAATGAAGAAAAATAACGATTTAAATCATTTCTTGATGAGGAAATAACACACTGACATGCTGAAAAGCTCTTAAAAGTCCATTTTTTATGATAGGGCTCCTTTAAGGTCAGTGTTCATGACTCCACCATCAGAAAGAGACTGGGGGGCAAAAATGGCTGCATGGCAGAGTTCCAAGACCAAAACCACTGCTGAGCAAAAAGAACATAAAGGCTCGTCTCAGTTTAGCCAGAAAGCATCTTAATGATCCCCAAGACTTTTGGGAAAATACTCTGTGGACTGACGAGACAAAAGTGGAACTTTTTGGAAGGTGTAGGTCCCATTACATCTGGCGTAAAAGTAACACGGCATTTCAGAAAAGGAACATCATACCAACAGTAAAATATGGTGGTGGTAGTGTGATGGTCTGGGGCTGTTTAGCTGCTTCAGGACCTGGAAGACTTGCTGTGGTAAATGGAACCATGAATTCTGCTTCTACCAAAAAATCCTGAAGGACAACGTCCGGCCATCGGTTGGTGACCTCAAGCTGAAGCACACTTGGGTTCTGCAGCAGAACAATGATCCAGAACACACCAGCAAGTCCACCTCTGAATGGCTTAAGAACAAAATGAAGACTTTGGAGTGGCCCAGTCAAAGTCCCCACCTGAATCCCATTGAGATGCTGTGGCATGACCTTAAAAAGGCGGTTCATGCTGGAAAAGCCTCCAATGTGGCTGAATTACAACAATTCTGCAAAGATGAGTGGAACAAAATTCCTCCACAGCACTGTAGAAGACTCACTGCCAGTTATCACAAACGCTTGATTGCAGTTGTTGCTGCTAAGGGTGGAACAACCAGTTATTAGGTTTAGGGGCAATCACTTTTTCATACAGTGACATGGAGGTTTGGATTTTTTCCCCCTTATTAATAAAAAATCTTCATTTAAAAACTGCATTTTCGTGTTTACTTGTGTTATCTTTGTCAAATATTTTAATTTGTTTGATGATCTGAAACATATAAATGTGACAAACACGCAAAAAAAAAAAAAAAGTAATGAGGAAGGGGGCAAACACTTTCACACAACTGTACAGTACCTTCCCAGCACACCTGAATCAAATGGCTCATTCCCTCATGCACGTCATGCAGCTCTGTAGAGGTCTGGTAACGAGCCATTCATTTGATTCAGGTGTGTTGGAGAAGGGATGCAACCAAAATGTGCAGGATAGTAGCTGTCAAGAACTGGACTTGGGCACCCCTGGTAGTATACTGTACAATATTTTCGTGTGTCTTTTGTGGTTTGATGTGATATGAAGCTGTACCTCATATCACCTTGTTTCTGTCACGTCTGCCTCATATTGAGGTCAATGTTTCTGCAAGAGAAACCACTCTACTGTACATAAAGTGTGTGTACACTGCTGTTATTGCTGTGCATCTCTGCTGGAGGCTTGATGCAAGAAGTGGCGCGTGTTGCATTCTGTTCAGCAGCCCCATGGGCATCATCGAGTCTGCGTTAGTCTGCAGTCTGTGTATGCATAGTACACACAGACTGTGTGTATTTGGAGTGTTAATCTTCTCATGTGTGACCGAGTGGTTTTTCCCCTCGGGTTTGTTTGAACTCCTGCACATTTTATGTACAGTGTAAATATTATTCTTCTCACAGTTACTGCTTCTTTTAGTTATCTTAGCATTAAGACTTTTGGCACCATTATTACATTGTTTTTTACTCTTTTTCATCATTTAGAAATGTTCCTTGAAACCATCATCCCTCTTCAAAAGCATCTAAAATTCTCCAACTGAAACACTAGAGTGAAAAACGAGAGAAAATGATTTTTTGTGTGAGGTTGCAGCAGAGTCTCTCCATCTGTTTTAGCCCCCCAGGCTGCCACTCATCCCCCCTCAGCACTGTCCTCATATCAGCATCGCTGTCAGTATGAGAAAACCTGCAGTGCCTGAGCAGAAATAAACAAGCAGCAGCAGATTGCATCCTGTCACACCCAGTGTTCCCTGTGTGTTACAAGTTTCAGTTACTTGAAGAGCAACGTTGCATTACATCCTGTGTATTCAGATGGCAACAAAAGAGTTCTTTAACGTAAAGATCCACCCTGAAACGGTTACGTAAAGGCAGGGAAACAGAGCTCTGTGGAGTATTTCTGATTCAAACTTGTAGCCAAGGCTTTCTCTCTCCATAATGAAATAGCAAACCACTATCAGCTAACTAGCTAAAATTACAGCCTCAAAGGGACATTAAGTTTGAATGTTTTTTAAGTAGATTAGATTTGGGAAGACAAGTAAAGATAGATGATACATTGGCAGGCCGATATCTTAAGTCGATATTTGTGGGTTTTTTGCTGGTATCGGCATTGGCCGATGTTATATATTGTTATATACTGTATATGTGTGTGTGTATATATATATATACTGTATATAACAGTCCCAGACTATACTGTATATGGTGGTGGTAGTGTGTGATGGTCTGGCTGGGACTGTAAATATATATATATATATATATATATATATATATATATATATATATACACAGTATATCACCATTGTGTAGCTGATGCATTCATGGCTTTCCAGCCATTGTGCAGCCTATCTATGAAAGGTTTGGTTCTGTTCTGACAGGATTTGTTCCTTAGCTAGGCTATTATGAATCTGGCCTGAATTAATTTTTCTGTCTGTTAAGCACCCTGAAGTGACATCATGAATGGACGCTATACAAATAAAGTTGAATTGAATTGGAACCACTGAGATTTATCTGTGATGTTAATCATTTGCAAAACGGCCATGTCAGTGATTTCCTGCAAACTACCTGCTATAATTTGCTGAACTCCAAGGGCCTGATAATAGTAATCCAATGCAAATTGGCACCTCTGTGATTTGGACAGAAATGAGCGAAATGTGACATGTGATTTGGCGGTATTTGTTTCCTGAATGCATTTTATATCCTTTTTGGCAAAGAATGGAGGCTGCAAAATAGGTTTTCTTTCCAAATGAAGACGTTTATGATAATTTACAAGCATTAACTTTGGAATCAGAGTGATCAATGAAGTTTCACCAGTTACGAGAAACGATTCTTTAGGACAAAAGCATGGTGGAAGTTCATGAAGCATCGGTAGCGACTGTCCAGCAGTTTTTTATGTTGTTTCCATGCTTTAGTAGTCCGTATGTGTATGGACTTTGGCTCTGAAAGATCATCTGCTGTTGATGAAAGCACAGCTCATGTGAGCAGATGTTAAGCAACGTGGACATATCTGCTAGATGTCTGTGAAGTTCGGTTAAATCTCATACATGGTTGTACTGTGCGACATTCATTTTTGTTGGTGTAAACCATACATGAGACTATGCACTGTAGCATGTAAATATGCTCATGGGAATGTACCACAGTTTTATTCAGTTACTTTTAGATCTGGATTTCCACTAAGCTTTTTAGCAGCGGAGTCACACAACAAAAAGACTTTATCGTTTATCAGTTTCCCGCCTTAAAGGCAAACTTTCATTTTAAACACATGTAGAAGCCTTTGTAGTGTATCAAGTTCACACTGAACATTGCCAATGCAAAAATGTACAAATACTAGACCGACGGGGCTTTCCTGACAGGAAATGACAGGAAATTCCCGTCACTCTGTGAAAACGGCGCCCCCAGCAACAAACCGGAAATGACGTAGGGGTAGGCGAACGCTCCCGACTCTACTGATAAAAACATGGATCATAGCAGGAGGAGGCGACTCTGAATACGACATCATCACAGCTTTAATGCTGAAGGCCACATATATATGTAGAGACATGAAAATGTGGAAAATAACATTGAAAAAAATTTTTTTTCTAAGTCACCTCTCGATCAGTTTTCATTTTGAGATCATGTGTACAAGATGCTTGGTGTCACATTTAGACCTTCTACAGTCTTTACACCGTTTAAAAAATCTGTTCCTGTTTATCTGATTAATTTCATTATATTTTAGCAACCATCATTAGGTATTTGTTGAGGGTTTCAGTGTGTTTAAGCGACAGTTGCTGATAAATCTCCATTTAGAGGAGACGGAGTCCGCTCCAGCGGATGACCTGGGGCATGAATGTCCGCCGAACAGCGACTGTGTCCGTGTGTTTACACCAACAACCGGCTCCGTTACGCCTCAACAAACCCAGCAGCAGGACATTTTCCCTTTGACTCTGTCCACAGATGTCTCTGCTGACAGCAGCAGGACATTTTCCCTTTGACTCTGTCCACAGATGTCTCTGCTAACAACAGCAGGACATTTTCCCTTTGACTCTGTCCACAGATGTCTCTGCTAACAGCAGCAGGACATTTTCCCTTTGACTCTGTCCACAGATGTCTCTGCTGACAGCAGCAGGACATTTTCCCTTTGACTCTGTCCACAGATGTCTCTGCTAACAACAGCAGGACATTTTCCCTTTGACTCTGTCCACAGATGTCTCTGCTGACAGCAGCAGGACATTTTCCCTTTGACTCTGTCCACAGATGTCTCTGCTGACAGCAGCAGGACATTTTCCCTTTGACTGTCCACAGATGTC
The DNA here is from genome assembly GCA_023101725.1 of Atherinomorus stipes. Classification (NCBI taxonomy): domain Eukaryota; kingdom Metazoa; phylum Chordata; class Actinopteri; order Atheriniformes; family Atherinidae; genus Atherinomorus; species Atherinomorus stipes. The sequence continues at coordinate 23,058 of JALJCO010004965.1, forward strand.
TCTGCTAACAGCAGCAGGACATTTTCCCTTTGACTCTGTCCACAGATGTCTCTGCTAACAGCAACACCGTCTCACGGCTCATACAAAGCGCTTTGTGGAGAAAAGTCGAGCGAGCCGCTGAAAGTGACCGAGGAGCCGAAATCAACCGTCCCGGAAGCTAAACCTGAGCTCAGTTTGGAGGGACGACTGTTTCCTCCCTTTTCTAGTTACTCTGTGGTCCCGCTCTGATGGCGGCAGTTTTTGTGAGCTGCGGGTGGACTGAGTCATCTCTCCCCGGTTCGTGAGCCGGGTGCCATCGCTCTTTCCGTAGGAAAACAATGGGACGCAAAGCGTTTTTTTTTCCACCACGGATTATGTGTACGGGCGTTTGAGTCCCACCTCCGGATTTGAGCTCTTGATGAGAGGAACAGCAACAAACAAACACTGAAACCTTCAGAAACTCAGCAGTGTTGCCGGCTTGGCTAAAGCTAAGCTAACGTTTGGTTTCTACGTCCCGCTGTTGCCGAGTCAGTCCGGAGAAGAGGTCGTCTCTGAGGCGATCAGAAGGTGCTGGCCGGGAGAGTTGAGCCTCAGCTGTAGAGGTGAGGTTCAGAAGAAGACGGATGTTCAGAAAGATGATGTCTATGCTAATCAGCTGTTGTCTCGCCGTTTATCTGTTATTGTTTTGCATCGGTCAGTAAGTGGAATTCACAGGACTTCACCTACTCTGACGTCAGAGGTCACATGATTCCAAAACTGTGCGGTGATTGTGAAGTGAGAGTTTTATCCCCTCCCCCTCCCTTTTTTAAGTAATACTTCCTGGTTCTTTTCAACTTAATAGACCCAACAGTTAATGCCTCATCTCAGGGATGATTTTCTGCCATTATTAAAGAACATGAAACATACACTTTAAGGTTGGAAACACACACACACACACACACACATGTTTGTTTTTATATCCCCCTTGGGGTATATCCATTAGCATAATGCATTCCCTAGCCTCACCCTAAACGTAACGCCCATAACTGATTGCCTAAACCTAACCCTTGTCCTAATCCAAAACTCTAATTGTAACTTAATTTCAAAAACCTAATCATGACCCTCAAAACGGGGTTTGTACTCATGGGGACAGGGGAAAAATGTCCCCATGAGAGCTGGCACGTCCCCACGGTGCGACGATAAAAATCCGGAATATGGTCCCCCATAATGTTGCAAAAACAACCCCCCCCCCCCACACACACACAAATTCTTGTACATCTATG
>JALJCO010004968.1:0-27026 GCA_023101725.1 Atherinomorus stipes
CTTTTTTCCACATAATTTACCACAAATACCTACATTTTGATTTAACCTTTGTCACAGTTAAATCACATAGAAAATAAGGTGTCCTCTTTTTGCAATTTTGTTTTAAATTTCAAAAACCTAAAAGTAGAAATGAGACTGATTCCTTGAAAAGAACAGCAACTTTTTTTTGTATTTATAAAAATAATAATTTGCCTTTTTTTGTAAAAGGCTACAGAACATCTGCAGCTCTAAACAACTTTTATTTAGCTGGCTAAGACGAAAAATGGCTCTTTGTTTTTAGTTTAATTTCTTTTTAATGTTAATTTTAGATCATGCTTCTACTTTTGTTCTTAATTTTTTTTTCTTTCGCTTTTGCACCCTGCTGTAATGCTTATAATGTTTTATGTAAAACACTTTGGATTGTCCTGTACATGAAATGTGCTGTATAAATAAACTTGCCTTGGGATTGTAAAGGTTGCAGACCCCTGGTTTAGGCTATAAAAATATACTAAATGATGTGGTTTCCAGTAAATTCTGGACGCTACCCACTCAGGACACTTGGATTACATTGGACGAGCAGTATGGAGGAATATTGACAAGTTTTTGTGGACTTTTATGGACCGTTTTGGCTCGGACCCTGGTGAACTCCGTTATATGAAGGTTGGGGGAAAACGGAAACCTGTCGGATCTCCGGCTGCATTTGAGATATTAAAAAAGTGCTCCAGAGTCTTGCTCAGCATGAGGATGAGTAGAAGATGAAGGACCGTCTTTCTGTGGGTGTACTGTCCCTTTAACTGGGAAGCATGCATGTGCGGACCCCAGCTCTGGACCCTCCGGCTCCCCCCGGGATGACGGGAGTTTACTCACCATCCTTTGTCGTCGTCCTCCGCCAGCTCCTCCACGTCCCCCTCTGGACCCTCGCTGATGGCCGACGACAGCTTGGACTTGAAGCGGTTGAGCAGGGCCATGGTCTGCCGTCGCCATGGAAACACGCGAGTTAGTGATGACTCAGCAATAATCTGCAGCTTCTACCGTTTGTGCTCGTTCAGCCGAGTCGGGGTCACCTGCTCTTCTCTGCTGGAGCCCTTCTTCAGCTTCTGCTTCCTGAACTCTTCGTACTTCTTCCTCCCTTCCAGGTACTCGGCCACCGCCTCGCTGCTCGGCTTCTTCTCTGGATAGAAGGATGAGACGGCAGAGATATGGACTAAAAATATATCACAATCATTTCTAGTTTTTATGGCGGTAAAGGTAAGTGACGATAAAAAATATCCTGATACCATGTTTTTGCCAACCAAGCATGAGTACTGACATTTGAGTACTTGCTGATACAGAGTATTGATACGTGTAAATAATATGAAAAGTGAGAAGCGTAGGTTTTTAAATTTTAAAAAATGATAAAGAGAAGCATCTCTGGCGCTGAGGTATTCGTGCTTGGGACTGAAACTGCAGTAAAGCGTCACTGATGTTGAAGAGTATTTTACTGCCAGAATGGTGGTGTACACAGTACCAGGTATCGGATGCTGTCATGAGCGAGTATTTGACCAGTATGAGTACAGCAAAACAGACCAGTATCGGGGCATTGGCATTGGGACATCCCTAGCTTGTATTATACTACATTCCATCTTGAGAGCCCTAAATAATATCTGAAGTCACTAAACTATATCAATTAGGTTCAAGTAGTACAACTGTATAGCAAAACTGACACCTGACCAAACAAACAAGTCTGAAATATGACATTTATTCAAAGAGCAAAAGTAATTATTCATAAATGACTGTAAGACACAACCTGATAAATTGAATTTATTGTTTTTTTCGCGAGATGACAGATTACGACGTGGGGAATTTGTTTAAAGATACATCGCACACGATAATATATCGCCCATCCCTACGTGACAGCATCTAATTTATTATATTTTTATGATATAAAAGAAGTAATCCTTAATTAGTCCTACCTGGGACCTCAGCTGATGTTACATCAAGAGAAATGTAAAAAAATAGAGAAATCAATGCTTTATTAGTTGATCAAGTCGTTTCCTTTACTCATTTCTGAAAATAAAACAACTTAAATGATGCAGCCTGACCCCCCCAGGCTTGTAGACAATAAAATATTTCACCTTTTTCATCATTAAAACTGTTTGAAGGGTCAGACATGAAGGACATCACATCTGACACACCTGTCAGCAGCACTGGAGCCCCCCAGGGCACAGTACTGGCCCCCTTTCTCTTCACCCTGTACACCGCGGACTTCTGCTATGACTCAGACTGTGTCACATACGCCGACGACACAGCCATCGTTGGACGCATCAGGGAGGACAGAGAGGAGGAGTATCGGAGTCTGGTGGGGAACTTCGCGGTCTGGTGTCGTGCAAACCATCTGGAGCTCAACGCCTCCAAGACGAAGGAGCTGGTCGTAGACTTTGGTAGATCCAGACCAAACCCGAGACCAGTCCCTCTAGAGGGAAAGGAGGTGGAGGCTGTGGACTCCTATAAACACCTTTGACTGTGGTTGGACGATAAACTGGACTGGTCTACATACACCGACCACCTGTACAGGAAGACACAGAGCAGGCTGTACTTCCTGAGGAGGCTCAGTCCTCCAACATCTGCAGCAAAGTGTTGGGGATATTTTATCAGTCTGTCCTGTTTTACACCGTGGTGTGCTGGGGGGCCAGCACAACCAAGAGGGACACTCACAGACTGGACAAACTGATCAGGCGGGCCGGCTCTGTGGTCAGCATGAAGCTGGACTCTGAACAAACTGCTGGACATTCTGGACAACACCAGCCACCCTCTGCACACCGTCATCAGCCACCAGAGGAGCCTGTTCAGTGAGAGGCTGCTTCTTCAGGTGTCGGACCAACAGACTTAAAGGAATAGTCCACCCACAGAATGATGTAACTTTATTTTCCACTTCCCCTCATGGTGAGCAAGACTCTGGAGCACTTTAATATCTCAAATGCAGCCGGTGATCAGGAAGGCTTCTCGTTTCCCCCCCAACTCATATAAAGGAGTTTGCCGGGGTCAGAGCCAAAAAGGTCCATAAAAGTCCACAAAAACTTGTCAATATTCCTCCATACTGCTCGTCCAATGTAATCCAAGTGTCCTGAGTGGGTAGCGTCCAGAATTTACTCAAAACGACGTCATTTAGTATATTTTGAGACATAAAACAGTACTACATCGCATCTCCTGCGAGCACACCGATGCGCATTCGTGAAACTACGGAAGCCGCGGCAGACGAGATCACGCATTCTCTTTTTCTTTCTTTCTTTGTTTTAAATCAATATCCACCCCTCTTGGACCCTCTTGTCTTTGTCCCAGTTTGTCTGCAGCTCTGGTGCTCCTAGCACAATGTAAACAGCAAATTTCTTCTTCTATGCTTGTATTATCCGCAGAGTAGGGTCTGAACACCGAGGCTTCCATAGTTTCGTGAATGAGCTTATGTAGCTTCGCGGAAGTAAGATGTAGTACTGTTTAGGCTCTAAAAATATACTAAATGACGTCGTTTCCAGTCAATTCTGGACGCTACCCACTCAGGACACTTGGATTACATTGGACGAGCAGTATGGAGGAATATTGACAAGTTTTTATGGACTTTTATGGACCTTTTTGGCTCGGACCCTGGCGAACTCCATTATATGAAAGTTGGGGGGACACGAGAAGCCTTCCTGATCGCTGGCTGCATTTGAGATATTAAAAAAGTGCTCTAGAGTCTTTCTCACCATGAGGGTGAGTGGAAAGTAAAGTTACATCATTCTGTGGGTGAACTATTCCTTTAAGAACTTATTTGTCCTTCACGCCATCAGGCTGCACAACTCCTCCCTGGGGGGAAGGAGGTGAGGAGGTGACGGAAGACAGAAGAGAAGGAGCAGTGGCCGCTATCCGTTTTATCTCCCCATTTCTGAGACTTATTTGTTGTCTGCTGTTGTTTTTCTTAAGATTGTTTAATATTCTCTTTTGATAATGTATATTTATTCATAAGCTGATGGATTTTTAATTTCTCTGAGGGATTTTTCCCAAGGGATCAATAAAGTTCCGTCTAAGTTAAAATGTTTTTAATTATTTACAAATCACAGCCCTTATGGAACAACTTGAAATTATTAATTTATTTCAGTCTGTATGACTTCTGCAGCTCTCTCAGCCAATCAGAGGCAGCAATGGTCTGACAGGAGGCAGCCAGTTAAACCAGTACAACCAGTTTCCATCTCCCTCTGAGGTCAGCGTGAAACCTGCCATCACGCCGACGTCTCGCTCCGTCAATGTCCTCCTGTGAGTCCAGGAGACGCTGTGAGGTCACCTCAGCTCCGACACATTCACAGACGTGTAAATAGATGATGTCGGAGAGTAAACACACCCTCGCTGCTTTTCTGTTCACCGTGCTGGTTTATCCAGCCTTTTATCGTGAGGACAGACGAGGACAGACGTGCAGGGACGAAGATCAGCCGATGCAGAAACGGAAAAAGCTGCTCAACAAACAAACAGTGCAGCAACAGGACAAAGAAAACTGCAGAAACGATGAACTCGGAGCTTCCAGCAGGATTCAGTCCTGACCCTCCACCCCGTCTGCATGCAGACGACTTCAGTAGCTTTCAAACTTGTAGAGCAGGGGTCTGCAACCTTTACGTACCAAAGAGCCACGTTTGCCTCCAGCCAGCTAAATAAAAGTCATCCAGAGCCCCAAATATTTCATGACCTTTTTAAAAAGACAACTTATCATTTTTATAAAGACTTACTTTATGAAATATGTTGCCATTTTTAAAGAACCACAGCTTTATTTTTACTTTAAGGAAGAGGATAAGGGCCACTGAATAACATTTTTTTGTAAGATTAAAGTAAAAATTCTGACCTTTGTTCCACCCAGAACATTTAAAAAACAAAAGAAATCTGGGAGATTGTTTTTTTTTCAATTTCTGAAAAAGTCATAATTCTGATGTGTTTTTTATGACTTACTTCAGAAACTAAAAAAAAAAAAAATACTCCAAACATCTTTTTTTTTTTAATTTCGCCATAAAAATGAGAATCCTGACGCTTTTCAGAAAAAAAAAAAATCCCCCAAATTTTTCAAAATGTTTTGGAAATAAGTAAGAAAAATCTAAGTTTTAAGTAAAAAATTTGACTTTTTTTTGGAAATTAAAAAAAAAAAAAAATCTCCTTATCTTTTTTAAAATGCTCTGGTAAACGAAAAAAAAAAAAAAAAAACAGAATTCTGACTTTTTCCGAAACATTTATTTCTAAATGTCTGGAGATTTATTTATTTTTTTTTAATTCTGAAAAAGTCAGAATTCTGATTTTTTTTTCAGAAAAAAATCTCCAAAATAATTTTAAATGTTTTGGAAATAAGTCAGAAAATATGAGTTTTAAGTAAACTTTAAGTAGACTTTTTTTTTCCCGAAATTTAAAAAAAAATCTCCCAATCTTTTTAAAATGCTCTGGTAAAATAGATGAATAAATAAATAAATTAATTAAGTAATTAAAAAAAGAAAAAAGAAATCAGAATTCTGGCTTTTTTCCAAAACATTTTTTTGTAATGTCTGGAGATTTTTTTTTTTTAATTCTAAAAAAAGTCAGAATTCTGATTCCCCCCCCCCCCCCCCCCAGAAATTTAAAAAGAAATAAAAAAAAAATAAATGTTCTGGAATAAAGTCAGAAAGCGAAGATTTAAGTCAGAATTCGGACTTCCTACATCCTAGTACCCCCTATCTACTGCAAAGTACTTTTGGTTGGAAACATAGATAAAAAAAAAAAAAAAAATGCTGCACTTTGTCATTTGTGTTTATTTAACTGCAAAACAACAATAATTTAACAGTGTTTGACATTTGATGCCATTTGGCTTGTAACGGGTTAGGCCAAACCATGTTTCTACGTGGAAGACTGGTTTTTAATGAAAATAAGTTTATGAACGTATACTTATAAATCATCCTCAAAATTATTAATACTCTCCAATTAAAGAAGGAAAAAAAAATCATCTGTCAGTAAAATAAGTTGAAATTGACAAAAGTAATAATTAATAAAAATTCTATGAAAATCATGACATTGATTTTAAATTGTGGTTTCAAAGAAATATTAAAAACAAACACTCAAAAATAAGACAAGTAAACGAGCATGATGGGGCTCCGAAGCGAAAACGTCGTTGAGTGTTGGTGTTTTCTGTAAAGTCCAATCAGACGTCTGCATCTGTTGACAGGTATGTTGGTCCACTGCTCATGAATAAGGAGCTATAATGTGTCTGGGACAGTTTTTTTTTATTATTATTATTATTTACAACCATAATTCAAGAGCAATAGTTTATTTCACTAAATTGTAATTTTGTAAATTTTTATCTATTATTAGTTTCTTTAGTTTCTTGTTATTTGAATTACTGTTGTGAATTTAGCTTTTCTTTAATTGGAGGGTATGAATAATTTTGAGGACGACTGAAGATTACTGAAATCTTAATTAGATAAATTTTATTGAAGAATGCTTTTTTATTTATTAAAAAAAAAATACATCGAATATTAAAAAATGTGACGTACCCCCTGGACTGCCTGAAAGTACCCCCAGGGGTATGCATACCCCTATTTGCGAAACTGTAGGATACTTTAGTTATTTAAAGGATCAATAATCTTCAAACATGTGGATTATTGATCCCACTAACTATCGTTGATCGGACAAAACTGCGGCATTACATTGTGACAGGGTAGCGCAGATGGACGGACGGGTCATTTCAGTCTGCGGTAGCACGTTTGGACAGAACACCGGCTGTTAAAACCCAACGACACGATGACGAGCAACGACCGGGAATCTCCGCTTCTCCACCGTTTCAGGAGCAACCTCTCTCCTCTCTGATTTACGACACCAGTCTCCCTGCACCCCCTTCAGCTCCTCTGCCCCCCCCTGCAGCCGGGCTGAATGCTGACTGATGATGCCCCCAGGTCCGACATGAGGAACACACATCAGCCCTCTCCAGCTGTTGTCAGTAACTACTATCTTTGAGTGTGATGGCCTCTGTAACTGCATTCCTCCCCCCTCTCCTGTCCCCTGGGCTCCGGAGAGCAACAAATCAGGCGGCTGATGTCGTAGCAACCCGCGGCTGTTGTGAATGACAAACGCCCCCTCTGATGGGATAAAAGCTTCCTCTTCTCCGAGCTGATCCGAAGGTTTTACGGCGACGGCGAAGCCTTGGAGTCGGAGCTGTGATTCAACATAGCATCACATAAAAATCAACACTGATTAAACGGAACGGACGCTGTTGCTGCCAGATGTAGAGTATGCGTGCACGAGTAACGTTTACTGGCTGAAATAAAGCCTGAAAATCAGCTGAAGATGCAGCAGCTGATAGCGACGGACTGGTGGGACTGGGTACCGACTGGTGGGACTGGGTACCGACTGGTGGGACTGGGTACCGACTGGTGGGACTGGGTACCGACTGGAAGTGGTTTCTTATTTCTGGCTCGAGTTACAGCAGCCGTGCCAAGAGACAGAAATCCAGACTACAGGAATATGCTATCAATTATGGGATGCAAAAGGAGGTGAAGCGACTGCTTGACTTTGACGCACTGATCCGATACCAGGGTCGGATATCGGCTCCGATACTGACAAATGAGCTGGATCAGATATCGGATGAATGAAGCCGATCCAACGTTCTGATCCAGTCTTTTTTTTCTGTTTTCATTCATATCATAATAAATTCACACTTTGTTATTCTGTAATAAATGATTTTAAGTTCGTTTCTGTGTTAATTTGTTCGCCTTTTTTTTAACAAGGCTAAATTGTTGAGTGTAAATATCATCACTATTATCAACAGCTACCAATCCAAAGTGAGTAGGCATCTCTGTGACACGTGACTTAGCAATATTTGTTACCTGGACGCATTTTATTTCCTTTTTGGTGAAGAATGGAGGCTGAAAATAGTTCATCCATCTTAATTATAACGTTGATGATCATTTACAAGCATTAACTTTGGAATCGGAGTGACGGGGGAAGTTTTACCAGTCACATATAGGTCGATATGAAAATCTGTAAATGGTACTTTCCTGGTGAGAAACATTTATTTTGGACAAAAGCATGGTGCATGTTCTCGATGCACTGGCAACGACTGTCCATGAGTTATTTATGCTGTTTCCAAGCATTTGTCTCTGAATAACACGCTAATATGCAGCGTGATGACGTCTGTAGATTTATGCTAATTCTTAGACTTCAGCGATCCAGTGTGAATGCGCCACAGAAAATTTTCTCTAGGTTTTATTTTTTCTTTTTTTAACATAGTATTGTAAAAGTTGATCAGAAACAGTGTTGGATTGGATTTATAACATCTTCTTTTACAGCAAGTAACAGAAAGTAACTAAGTAACTTTTAATCGAAGTGAATTTTAAATTAAGTACCGGATTTTCCGGACTATAAGTCGCTCCTAAGTATAAGTTGCATCAGTCAAAAAATGCATCATGAACAGGAAAAAAACATACAAGTTGCACTGGACTATAAGTCGTAATTATCTATTTAAAATGTGATTTTCTGATTTTTCATATCCTACTTGTTACTGCTAAAAATGACCCAATCAGTCCAACTCCAAAGTTCACACTTGTAAATGATCATAAACATCACAACGAAGGCAGATAAACATGTTTTTTGAGGATTTGTTCCACCGCGCAGGCATTACAGTCAGATGTCCAAAATGAACTCCTCTCACTGAGATAAGGCTATTTTGGGAGCAGAATATAGTTTTCAAAAGCTAAGAGCGCCCTCTTTTAACATTAGAAGGAAATATTTACTCCTTGGCTCATGTCAGTCAATATGAATTAATACTGAAAAATATGTTAAACTGTATATATTTTGATATATAAGTTGCACAAGCCGCCAAAATGTGAAAAAAGTGCAACTTATTGTCCTGAAAATACGGTACTTTCTTACTTTTACTCAAGGATGTTTAAGATGGGTACTTTTATGTGAGTCAAATGAAACAAAGTACAGATATTTTTACTTAATGACCATTTTTCTGTACTTTTCCACCTCTGGATGATGGTGCGGTTGTTTCCGAGTCCAGCGGCGGCGTTCTGGACCAGCTGAAGGCGTCAACTTTAGATATTGAAAAACATCGAATCACAATCTACTGTATCGATATAAAATCACACCAGTGATTTACACCCCTAGTAATGGGAGAAGTTTCCAGAGCAGTGAAGTAAATTACTTGGGTCAAAACGTACTCGAGTAAAAGACAAATGACCTATTTAAAAAAACGCTCTACAAATGACAAATTACTGACAAAAACTAGTCAAATACAGTATGCTATTATGTGTGTGTATATGATGATAGATAGATAGATAGATAGATAGATAGATAGATAGATAGATAGATAGATAGATAGATAGATAGATAGATAGATAGATAGATAGATAGATAGATAGATAGATAGATAGATAGATAGATAGATAGATAGATAGATAGATAGATAGATGATCTATTGATGACATGACAGAAGTGAGATTTATAGGTCAGATAGTATTGCTGATTTTGAGAAAATTTCCTGGACTAGTGTAGCATACTGTATTTTTAGTTTATTTCTTTGGTTTTATTTTATTTCATTTTTTTATTTTCTGCATATGTATGATATTTCTGAAAGTGTAATTTTCTTTTATGTCTTGTATCAATCTTTGCATGGACCCCAGAGAGAATAGCAACAGCATCTGGCTGTAGTTCAGTAAATACAATACAAATACATTACAGCCTTCATTCTCAAACTGTGGTACGTGTACCAACAGTGGTACGCAAATTCCTTCTAGTGGTACACAGCGGAAAGCAGGGCAGGAATTTCATGGCAGCCACAACAGCCATGAAGCATAAGCTGAGTCCTGCACACAGTACAGTGCCATGTGACCAAGGCCGGATTATCCAATGGGCATTCTGGGCACAGGCCCAGGGGCCCACGCCCATGTGGGGCCCACTGTGAGGAAAAGAACAGAATCAGGCTCCGCTTGGCAAGAATACATGTAAATGCATCGGTACTCCAGCCAGTAGGGGGCCCCAGAGGGCTAACCGACTTTGAATACTACAGAGCAGCAGCTCTCTCAGTGGAGAGTTTGTAACTAGACTGGTGGACTGGAGCAGAACTCGTGAAAGCGGCCCCACCGCCACCTCTCGGTCTGGCTTCCAGTAGCAGCGCCTTTTTAACTGGATGTGCTGCTGGCGAAATAACATGAGGTACGTTAGCTAACGTTCTTACGATGACCGTAACTCTTCGAGCTCTTGCGCAATTGACGGAATTTCAGCAGATTCTGAAAGCTGAGAAGCGCAGCTTTGCGCGGATATGCAGCACATTACGGTAAAGACACCGGTGTGTGCGCTGTGTTCAGTTGTGCAGCGGTGAGAAAAACGATCAGAGTGGTAAATAATAGCGTCTTTCTGGAAGTTTGTTGTGTCGTTTGCACATATTATATCATAAACTGAAGGAAAAAAAGATGAGACAATCTAGACAAATACACAATTTTGTCACCCTGTGACAGAAAATAAAGTTTATCTTATGTTATGAGGAAGAAGAGAACTCCTGCTGGATTTGTGGATGAGGATGAGGATGAGCAGCAGTTGTACACTAGATGTTTATTCTTACATTATGTAACACCATTTATTTTCAATAGCTGGGGCAATTTTTCTTATTGGCTTTGACTAAAACTGCTGTATAATTTTCAATTTATGACTTTACTGTCATATGTATCACTTTTATTTTTATTAAAAGTAATCTTGAGAGATTTAGTAGTTTCAAGTTTTCCTTGAAAAGGAGCAGAAGAATTTGCACAAAAAATATTTGTGGGAGATTTATTAAATTAATTATTGAGCTTTATTCATTTAAAAAAGAGAAAATGGACCTGGTGGACTGTACCTATAAAACTGGTAAGAGCAGGTTTATCTAATGAGGACAAGTTTTCAGCATGCTGATGAGAAAAGACAAGAAAAACCAGGAAAAACTAAACAGACAGGTTGATGGTGCACATATAGAAGCTCCTTCAGCTCTGAGCAGCTCAGCCCGTCCTGGTGAGTTTGTGGCTGCCATGATGTTGAAGATAAAACAGAGAACTTTGACTATATCAGGTGAAAGCTTATCCATCAAGCTAGGAAAACTGAGTTATAGAATTTATAGAAAATAAATTACTCTAATTCTTCCTGAAGTCAACAATCATCTCTTATGTTGTGTTTGTGTTGAAGATGAGCTGATTCTGCACCATCTCACCAAGTTACTGAGCAGAAATGGTGAGAGTACAGTGCCTTGTGGTGCTCCAGTGCTGCTGACCTCCATCTCAGACACACTGTGGTCTGTTTGGTAGCTGCTCAGAGATCCAGGTGGAGGAGGAGGAATCCACCAGGAACTGATGGAGCTTCTCACATACTGGAACAAAGCAGCTGAATCGTATTAAAACACTTTTAGAAATCAAAGAACATGACCCTCAAAGTGCTGCCTGATTGGTTCAGATGAGAGTGAGATCTCTGAAGCAGGAAGATGATGGTGCTTCAACCTCACGACATTATGATATGCAGACTGGAATGGATCCTGAGAGATGGTGAATAATATTGCGGTGAGCCAATGACAGTTTCTGCAGGACTTTCATGATGTGACATGTGAGGACAGCTGGTCTGTCATCATCTGGCTCTGATAGTTTATAAAGACGTAAGAGGAGGATAGAGAAAGAAAGACATAGGACGAAGACAAAAAAGACGCAAAGAAACTCCAGATATTTACATGCGCTATAGTTTGATTGCAGTGTAGTGTTTTCATGTTGTTGCTGCCAGCTGAGAAATGTTGTTTACAATAATGCGGTGTGAAATCTGAATGATGGACATTATATATGATGTCCTTTTGGTTGTGATTGGAGGGGCCCTTCAAGACTTTGTGCCCAGGGGCCCCTGCTTCCTTAATCCGGGCTTGCATGTGACACCAAACAGGACCTTAATCTAATGAAGAAGCTTCCTTTCTGATACGCTTTATCTTTGTGAAATACGCTAAAATTTGGATTTTCTTTTTTTTTTTTTTACTTGTCCTGTCCAGCATCGAAGCAAGCAGAATGGAAATCTGATTGCTTTATTCTGTTGAACAGTTTTGCTTTACCAAGCGGAGCTTTATGAACATAAGGCTCCACTTGATATCATGTTTATCCATTTTATTTCTTTATTTAAACATTTGTCTATTACACCATTCCATTTCATACTGCTGGGCCTGACAAGGGAGAAATGAAAGTTAACAGAGGTAATGATAGAAAGTGAAACAGAGAGAAAGGAGTAAGGAAGAGGAAGAGAGAGAGGAGAGAAAACATGAATCCACTTACACAGTTCACTGGTACATCTGTACCGCGATCCCTAAACAACCAAGGTCTCTGTTGGAAAACAAAACAAGCAATCCCCTACAGGAGGACCTGCAGGTGGCTTAAATATCCTCAGATCATACAAACACACGCAGAACTACGCAGAGAAGAGGTACAACCTAGTCATCGCAATGGGAAGTAGAGAAGAGGTACAACCTAGTCATCGCAATGGGAAGTAGAGAAGAGGTACAACCTAGTCATCGCAATGGGAAGTAGAGAAGAGGTACAACCTAGTCATCGCAATGGGAAGCAGTGTCACAGTGTCAACATGCATAATAAAGGGTGCTCCGTGGTGATACAGTCATGCAGATGCAGCCTCGTCTCTGCAAGGAGGAGGAAGCCCGCAAGGCTCACGACCCAGGCCCCCAGCAGCCACCCAGAGGCCCAGATCCCAGCCACCCCCCCCCCCCCCCAAAGAGCGGACATGCATCCCCCGAAGGGCAGCAAAAGGCGGCCCCAGCCGGAGCCCCCTGCAGTCTGGGGGCCCAGGCCCCAGCGGACCAAGACCAGCAGCTGCCGACCCCACCGGGCGCCGGGCGTCCCCCCGGAGCGGAGACAGCGCCGGGCCCAGGGCCCAAGCGCCCAGGAGCAGCCACCCCCCCCCCCGGACCCGGGCGGCCCAACCGAAACCCAGGAGGACCGGACCCCCCAGACGACGCCCCCCCAGGGCAGGCCAGCCCCCACCCCAACGTCCCTGCCCCACACACCTGACACCAGGGCGCCACCACCTCTACCACCCCCTACCCCGCCACCACGCTCACACACACACTCCCCCACACACCTACCCCAACACTAGGGCTGGAAGATATACCGTCACCGCCCCCACATCGAGACACAGGCACCCAAGACATCAATACCGCAAGAGCAACCACATACAAGATACAGATCCCCCCGGGCGCAGGGGGGAAATTTGGATTTGGAAATTTGGATTTTCAATACAGTTGTGGTGCTAACCCTCGTTGTGGGCAGTGGATGATGAAGATTTGATGTGTGGGCCTTGGGCACCATCACAGACATCATAAATGAGGAGGAATTAGGCGACTGACAATATGAAAAATCTGATTTTGGGTGTATCTTGGAGAGAAAGTGCTAAATTTGAAAAGAAGATTCTGCTTCACGGGGTGAAGATGCACACAAAGGGACATTATCTAAAGCCTGGGATACACTGTGCGATTTTTTCGATCATTGCTCGCAGCTCCAACTTAAATTGTGCGAATCAGTCGCAAAGTTCAAAAGTTCACAGCTTGTAATGTCTGTCCTCATACTGTACAAACCGACGCTCGGATGCGACTACTCAGTCACACGACTCAGTGTGACTACTCACACTGTGCGTCCTAAAAGACGCGTTGGGGTCTTGAAGAATCCTGACGTGCAACGCAATGAATACAGCCAATAGTAGAAGAAGAAGAAAACGGAGACGGAGGAGGAGAAGAAGAAGAAGAAGAAGATAACAACAGCAACAACAGCAGCAGCAACATTATGCTATTACCAAAAAAAGTGTGCTGCCTTGGCGATTTGCGCTCTTCTTTGTGAAGAATTCGCCAAAAATAAAAGGCGACGACGTCGTGTGTGGACGAGGAATTGTCTGAGCAGACGTGGGCTGTACAGTCTACAACGAGATCTCCATCCAAATGACAAGCCGAGTCACCATGCTGCCTCTGGTTTACTTCAGTTTTTTTTTGCGCATGCAAAATGTGAAAATCTCTGAGGAAAGAGTTTCTCAGTTTGGTCGTGGCGCCGCTTCAACATACGATTCACTCACGTGCCACGACCAAAATATCAAACAGGTTTGATTTTCTTGCGACTCACGATTTCTGATCGTGAGCACGTCGTGAGGTGCCAATCGCCTCTCGTGACCCCCTAGTATACTGCACGACGCACGATTTGGCCAAAAGTCGACCCGATCACCAAACTTGTCGCACGACTGGAAAATCGGCTCAAAAACGGCCAAAAATCGCACCGTGTATGCCAGGCTTAAGCCTCAGAGCTGGAATTTTAAATATCAGAGGTCAGATTTAAAGTTATGGCTGCTGACTTCTCAGCAGACCTGAAGTGGACTTCAGCTCTCCTGATGAAGGGAAGTCCTTTATCCTTCTCCTTTATGATGGATGATAGTTTGAGAAGCACTGCATTACGGTAATTTGAGTAAACGTAAGAAGTTTGTTTCCCCCTCTGACATCATCGCAGTCCAGCCGCCCTGCAGTGGTCTCCTGTCGGGTTTACCCTGCTTTATTTCTCTGGGCTGGTTCTGGTCCGGACCTCCCGCTCCATCAGGTCGGCGGACCGGATGCTTCTTACTGGCCCAGAGAACAGACCCATCGTTCCCAGTTGCAGCTCCAAGGCTGTGGGAGGATCTGCCTCTACGGCCTCTGTTACACCATGTTTTCTAATTCTGAATTAATTATTCCAAATTAAATCATTCTGGATTACATTCTTCTTTGTGTTTACATGGAAAACACATTTATTTTATCGCACTTTACATCTGGGGGGTGGGAAGGGTTCTGATTGGGGTGTGCGTGACAAATTTACGTCACTAATTTAGAGCGGAATAAATTTGAATTAAATTTTATTTGGAATGATTGTTTTAATTTGGATTTAGGGGTTTAGATGGTGTTTTTTAATCTTGTTAAAGAGGAATTATCTTGTATTTGGAAATAAAACTCTGGCGTAAACGTGGTCTACGTGTCAAACTAAATTAAAACCTCATTTTTACTCTCTGATGTTTGACACTGTGAGATTCCTGACTTATTCCTTTTTATTTGTGTATTTTCTTGTTGCTGTGAGCAGCAAGTTTGTCGCCTTGTTGCCGTTCTAAATGTGCTTTATAGATAAAGTGGTAACTGGGGCAGAGATTTAAGCTTTAAAATGATGATGATGATGGTGGTGTCTTTTTCTACGGAGCAACTCCTCCAGAGGGACGGGATGAAACAAGCCCTCACCACAGCGCTCGTCTGTGGCTCGGCGTAGGCTGGAGATTTACAGCGTTTGGGCAGACATCCGTCTCCCCTGCAGTGGTCGTTGGCCCATGACATCTACGAAATTCCATCTGATGGAATCAACTTCTTCTTCCAACACAGAAATGTGATGAGCAACTCTTAAAGGAAGTCCTGCCTCTGGTAGGAGGAGCATCTCAAAGGACTCTGGAAAGGTTTGCAGGACACTGGAGCTCAGACTCGATGCTTCTTGGATGTTAGAAACAGATTAACTCTGGAAATATTACTCAGACTTTCTACAACATTATACCGCTGTAGAATAATATGTCAGCCAAGTAACCAGGGGGGCCAAGATACAGTTGTGTGAAAAAGTGTTTGCCTCCTTCCTGATTTCTTATGTTTTTGCATGTTTGACACACTTAAATGTTTCAGATCATCAAACAAATTTAAATGTGAGACAAAAATAACACAAGTAAACACAAAATGCAGTTTTTAAATGAAGATTTTTATTAGTAAGGGAGGAAAAAAATCCGAACCTCCACGGACCTGTGTGAAAAAGTGATTCTACCCCCTGTTAAAACTTAAATGACTCCACCATAAGAAAGAGACTCGGCGAGAATGGCCTGCATGGCAGAGTTCCAACACTGACACTGATAAGTTTCTTTTTTATCAACCTGGACCTTGTTTCTAGGAGTTTATATGTGCACTGATTCCCCAGTAACATTTCTGTATCATTCCGACTCCTACGTGAGATATTTAGATTTTTCGCGATCAGCGTATGTCCGTATAATGGGAGTAAACGGGGCAGCCAGAGCGGCCTCTATATAAGGCATTATCTGCTGCAATACTCCTTTAATTTCATCAATAGGGGATTATCACGCTTACCGGAAGTTCCCGGTATTTTGGACACTTCCTCTTCCGGGCCATGTTAACGACAGCCGTTCCTGCTCTGTTATACTGTTTAAATCGGATAAACTCCAAACATACTCAAGTTTTCATTCTAGACTGAAGTGATACTAAGGAAGAAGTGGATCAAAGCGATCGTTTCGCCGCGGTGAAGGGCCGAACTTTATAATAAAACACACGTTTGTTTGTCACCGGTGGGGCACAACACCGGCACTTCACAGCAGGCTAGCATTAGCCAGCTAACGTTTACTGACGTGCTTAACATTGTGCGTCTTAAAACACACAAACGTCTGAAAATCGGGTCTGTACCCCCCCGTTTCCAGTGGAACAACTGGGGACTGCCAAGAAAGGAGACGCTTTCAGATGCTTGTGTGTTTTCAGCCGCACAAAGTTAGGCACGTTATCGAGCTGGCTAATGCTAACCTGCTAACAGTAGTCCGCCAGCTACTACTCTGTTAAACTTTGTAAATCGGATAAACGCCAATGCCAAGTTTTCATTCCAGACTGAAGTGATGCTAAGGAAGAAGTGGATTAAAACGACCGATTCGCCGCGGTGAAGGACCGAACTTTATAATAAAACGACACACGTTTGTTTGTAGCCGGCAGTCTGCACAGTCGTGTTGGCAGGTTAGCATTAGCCAGCTCGATGACGTGCCTAACTTTGTGCGGCTGAAAACACACAAGCATCTGAAAGCGTCTCCTTTTTATTGCAGTCCCCAGTTGTTCCACTGGAAACGGGGGGGTACAGACCCAGTTTTCAGACGCTTGTATGTTTTCACAAGCGAAAAGTTGGCAACGTCAGCTAACGCGAGCTTGCTATTGCTAGCTGTGGTGTAGTCTGCATCATTGAAGTGCCGACTACAGACATACGTGCAACCTTGTTTTGTTTTAAATTTCGGTCCTTCACTCCGACAAATCGCTTTCATCCACTTCTTCCTTAGTGTCTTTTCAGTCGGGAATCCATGAAAACTTAGGTACGGCTGGCGTTGTTTATTAGATGTACACAATGGAACAGAGCAGCAACATCGAGACTTGGATTGAGCCATTCCTGGCCCGGAAGAGGAAGCTTCAGATGTTTCAACTTCCGGAAACCGGAACGCGGATATACTTACTAATGAATGAACAAACGAACGAGTACCATTGAACTGTGACGTCAGGTTTTGCTCTTCGTTTGTTATTGTGGTCGTTCAACACACTACTCGCTACTACACTACGTTACCGTGGTAACACTAAGAGCAGGAAGTAGCTTTCCAGACGGACAACAAACCCAGCACAAGTCCTCCCTCCTGCTCTGTGGCGGTCGGCTAACCGGATTGCTATCGATAACATGGTTCGTTTTTGCATATTTCTAAATTGTGAAAACAAAATGACTAGTTTGGACAAAGTTCAGTTTCCACAGACTTCCTCTGGGAAACCCGGAGTTACTAAAACTTTGGCTAGTTGCGCTGAAAATGGACCCAAATACCGAAGTGGAAGCTTTGAGGCGTGCGGATAAAAGGGTCTGCGGTGCTCACTTCGCTCTGGAAGACTTAATTCCCAAAAAAGGACCGAGGGAAGGCCAGAAAAGACCGTGTCAGGCCCTCAGGAAGAACGCCATTCCTATAGCTACAGAAGGAACAACAGACACAGTGGAGGTAATTTCTTTTTAATTTTGAGGTTAAATAACGATGTTATGAGTATAACCTTTGTGTGTGTGTGTGTTCCTGCTCTCAGAGTTACCACGGTAACGCGCATCAAGGGCGCGCGCACGGCGAGTAGAGTGTTTATTTGTTTATTTGGTAGGATCCCCATTAGCCACCATTCCATTCCTGGAGCAGTGGCTATTCTTCCTGGTTGAACGACCCCAATAACAAACGAAGAGCAAAACCTGACGTCACAGTTCAATGGTACTCGTTCGTTTGTTCATTCATTAGTTAGTATTGATGAAATTAAAGGAGTTTTGCAGCAGATAATGCCTTATATAGAGGCCGCTCTGGCTGCCCCGTTTACTCCCATTATACGGACATACACTAATTGCGAAAAAATCTAAATATCTCACGTAGGAGTGATGATACAGAAATGTCACTGGGGAAACAGTGCACATATAAACTCCTAGAAACAAGGTCCAGGTTGAAAAAAAAGAAACTTATACTTTAATTGAGGCAAGTGAGGCCTGCAGTTCTTTGGATGTTGTTCTGGGGTCTTTTGTGACCTCTTGGATGAGTCGTCGCTGTGCTCTTGGGGTCATTTTGGTCGGCCGGCCCCTCCTGGGAAGGTTCACCACTGTTCCATGTTTTCACCATTTGTGGATAATGGTTCTCACTGTGGTTCTCTGGAGTCCCAAAGCTTTAGAAATGGCTTTGGAACCTTTTCCAGACTGATAGATCTCAATGACTTTGTTTCTCATTATTTCCTGAATTTCTTTGGATCGCAGCATGATGTCTAGCTTTTGAGGATCTTTTGGTCTACTTAACTTGGTCAGGCAGGTCCTATTTAAGTGATTTCTCCATGGAGAACAGGTGTGGCAGTAATCAGGCCTGGGTGTGGCTAGAAAAATTGAACTCAGCTTTCCAAAGATGTGATAAACCACAGTTAATTTATGTTTTAACAGGGGGGGGCAATCACTTTTTCACACAGGGCCATGGAGGTTTGGATTTTTTTCCTCCATTAGTAATAAAAATCTTCATTCAAAAACTGCATTTTCTGTTTACTTGTGTTATCTTTGTCTCACATTTAAATTTGTTTGACAATCTGAAACATTTAAGTGTGACAAACATGCAAAAAAAGTAAGAAATCAGGAAGGAGGCAAACACTTTTCCACACAGCTGTACATACTATTCCTTTAACCAGTAATACAGTGAAAATGAGAGGAAATGTCAATATTCGCTTTGCAGGTCGATTTCTGTGTACACCCCCTAAATTTTCTGCTTCTGCATCTAAAAATTCACGTTAGTGCCGCTGTGCTTCTCGTAAAACAAAAAAAAAAGTCTGGAGCCTCGATGGCTCACCTCACCATATAACCTGAAGTCAGACAGATAGAAAAGATAGGACAAGTCAACCCTTTTGTTAAAAAGATTTGTCCCGTGTCCCTTGAAGTGTCTCCATAGACCCCCAAGTGGAACGTGTACCCCTGGTTGAGAAACGGGAATTAGAACAACATATAAAGTGAGAGAAGAGAAGTATGGGGTAATCCCAGCATTAAAACACAATGAAATGATTGTTCTGAATAAATCAGCGTTAGGCAGGAGTGGGCTGAGTGTCTGTGCTGAAAAACAGAAAACCATCAGTGTTTGTGGAGACAAAAACAATGTTTGAGCAACTAAAGCCGTGGTCTCCTATAAATTTTGGCTGGTGGTAATCCCACAGTTAGGCTGCTCCCAGAAGAACCCCCTGCAAGCTATTCTGCATTGTTGCGCAACAACACACACACACACACACAACCTGAGGCTAACCTCTGCGCCTAAGTGGTTTTTCTAATTCTCAAAAATGTGTTTAAGCATCAGCGAAAAATGCAAAGTTTGAAGACGGCGTGACAGACTGCAGTGTGGTGAAGACCCCCGAGGAGAAGCGGGGTCAGGCTTTTACAGCATCACGCCGGCCAAAGCTGCAAACTGACAAACGCACCACGCTTCCCATCTCTGCCCGAGCAGCTTTAACACAAAAATGCAGCCCCTTGGGGGAGAAAAATAAACGCGCGCAGCTAATTGGCTTAATCAGAGGGTTGACTGTCTCGGTGTACATTAGCAGAGAATGTGGGACGGACCACCCGAAGAGCCTCGGTGGTGAGGAACACTCCTTCAAACATCATTAAAAACCCATCTTCTCGCCATAAAATGTACAAACAGTTTGTTGTCAAACAGCAGAAAGAACAAAATGCTGAGTTTGTGACGGGAAATGAAGGCCGGACACAAACCTTCCTCCTTGACCGCGTCCGCCGCCGGCTTCGAAGCCTCTTCTCTCCGCTGCTTTATGGCCTGCAGCTCCTTCTTCAACTGTCGCACCTCCTTCCGTAATTCATCACTGTGAGCAGAGAAGTTCAGTTCAACGTAAAACCGTTTTCACAGCAGACACAAGGATGGTGACCAGTTCAAAGACATTTCAGCCCTGGTCCTCAGAGCTGATGCTTTCTTTAAAATCTCACGGTCGTGGCTAATCATACAGCATCAAATATACAACACCGGGTGAAAGGGGAAGGCTGAATCTGCCCATTAAAAGCTCGTGTTACTCCAATTAATTTAATGGATGTGCAGTAAAATTATACCTCTCCCCTCTCAGAGTCTGGAGAAGCTCGTGAAGGTAAGTGATAAGTAATTGTTGCCATCACAGCACTTATTTCAGCTGCAAGCATTAAACCTGTTAAAGTGATCCTGGACTGTCGGAAGTCCACCGTGAGAATTTTGTTTTTAACATCAGAATAAAACACGCAGAAAAAAATCTCCACTTTGTCAAAAACACATCATGACCACATTATGTCAAACCCTTCAGATGATACCTGAAGTCAAGTCAGAAAGTGTCCGATACGTAGTCGATACAAAGCCAATACTTCCAAAAGGCGAGACCAACTGAAGGGCAACAAGTTCCAAGTCCAGTTCAAAGCCAAAACCAGCAGGTCCCAAGTCGGCAACAAGGAAAGACAAACAAAAACCAAGTCAATGTCATTAAGGACAGACAACTCCCAAAAAGTTCAAGCCAACAACTTATACGATAATTTATAAAAAAAAAAAGTCAAGGCTAATAAATTCAAAGTGATAAGAACAAATAAAAATTTAGATCAAGTCAAATACCATCAAGTCTCAGGTCAGTTTCAACCAAAGACTAACACACTTGCAACCAACAAGTCCCAAGTCAATAAGACACAATGACAAACATGTCCCAAGTCAATATGACACATAATGATCAACAAGTTCCAAGTCAATATGAAATGATCTACAAGTCCCAGGTCAATGTCACATGAACATCAACAAGTCCCTCGTCAATAAAACATGACCAACAAGTCCCAAGTCAATAAGACACATGATGACCAACAAGTCCCAAGTCAATAAAACATGACCAACAAGTCCCAAGTCAATGTCACATGAACATCAACAAGTCCCTCGTCAATAAAACATGACCAACAAGTCCCAAGTCAACAGGACACATGATGACCAACAAGTCCCAAGTCAATATGACACATGATGACCAACAAGTCCCAAGTCAATATGACACATGATGACCAACAAGTCCCAAGTCAATATGACACATGATGATCAACAAGTTCCAAGTCAATATGAAACGATCTACAAGTCCCAGGTCAATGTCACATGATGACCAACAAGTCCCAAGTCAACAGGACACATGATGACCAACAAGTCCCAAGTCAATATGACACATGATGACCAACAAGTCCCAAGTCAATAAAACATGACCAACAGGTCCCAAGTCAATAAGACACATGATGATCAACAAGTCCCAAGTCAATAAAACATGTCCAACAAGTCCCAAGTCAATAAGACACATGATGACCAACAAGTTCCAAGTCAATATGAAATGATCTACAAGTCCCAGGTCAATGTCACATGATGACCAACAGGTCCCAAGTCAATAAGACACATGATGATCAACAAGTCCCAAGTCAATAAAACATGTCCAACAAGTCCCAAGTCAATAAGACACATGATGACCAACAAGTCTTAATTCAATAAGATATCTTGATGATCAACTGATCCCAAGTCAATAAAACATGATGATGAACAAGTCCCTAGTCAACAAGACGTGATGGCCAACAAGGCAATATGGCACACAATGACCAAGTCCCAAGTCAATAAAACACATGATCAACAAGTTCCAAGTCATTAAGACACAATGACCAACAAGTCCCTAGTCAATAAGACATGTGATGACCAACAAGTTCAAGTCAATAAGACACACGATGATCAACAGGTCCCAAGTCAATAAAAGACATAATGATCAGCAAGTCCCAAGTCAAAAAGACAGTTTAAAGTTTAGACCAGTAAATTCCCGGTAAAGACAGACAAGTCCCCCAACAAGTCCAAGTTTAAAACCTGGTGTTGTAAGCACGTCATTCTGGATCTGTCTCAGTTTATTCCTGATGTAACCACCATATTTGATTGAGTCTTTCTTATTTAAGTCCTTTATTTCAGTCCCCAGTCATACGATCCATGTCGTCACCTCAGAAACGCGTGCTTATTGTTCACATAAATCAGAGCAACACACTTTGGTCACAAGCAGTTCATGACAAAAATACTCTGTTATATATAAAATGCACAATGTTGTTAGTGGCAGAAGCAATAAAAGACTACTTCCTCTGCTCGTGCGGCTCTACATTAGGAATTACAGGGGTCCGCTGGGGGCCAGCCTCCCTTATAAAACCTTAACTGGATAAGAGGCAGGCCCAGGCACATCCCAGCTTCCTTGTCTTCAGGTACTGTCCCTTTTGGCAAGTGGCCCAGCTTCAACAAGGCCATCAATGTGGATTATTGTTCCCTTCCAGATGACGAGACTAATGCCAGTGGCACAGCAGAGATGTTATGTTAGGAAATAACAATATTTTCCTGCTTCCTGACAGCTCTGTTTTCAACCCACTCAGTGTCGGAGCCACAAAGCACAGGTAAGCTGCAGAGTCTGGGCCCCTGGCCTAAAAACATGTGAGACATCTCCAGACCAAACAATGACTGCTTTTGTTTCTTCCATCTGCTTCTCTGCACTGACATTCATTTATATTCTTTTCCTTTCTTTTATCTGCAGCTCCGACTCTTCTGTCGGGAGCTCATGTTACATTTGTTTAATTCTCTAACATTGTCTGTGGTGAAGCAGCGAGGCATCAAACTGAGCGATATTTTAGCTCTAAGTGCCTTGGCAAATATTAACAGCTGTCTGACTTTTTGTCATGTCTCTTCCTTGTTAGCTTTCCTGGTTCCTCTGAGGATACACATGAGGAATCAGTCAGACGTCGGGTTGTTAGTCCTTTATGCTCCCAGAGAAAAAACAAACTGCTGCAGCTGAATCCAGACAGAGTTGCCAAGAGCAGAATGGTTGGCAGAGTCAAACACAATCTGTGCGCTCGGCTTTGTCTCAAATCAACAATGACAAAACTTCTCTTTGAGAAGCACGTTTTACATACAATGCTGTAACACCAAACAGCTGTGGAGTCGTATAAGTGGTGAAAATAACATGAAATACTACAGCTGCTGTTCACAGCTCCGCACGATGACGGGGTAAAGCATGATAAATATGGACCAACTGTTTTGGTTTTCATGCTAGAACATTTTTGTTCAAAATATTCATATAAACTAAACATAAAGGACTGATTCTCTGTTTAAAAACCCTGAATTATTGCTGCATGCGGGCAAAATGACGTCAATGAAACCGTGACTGCCCATATATGAAGATTTACTTTTAAATAGCATCCTTTCAAATGACTCACATTTTTTGTTAAAGAATAACGAGAACCTGAACTTTGTTCCACTTTGCATTTGGGTTTTAATTGTTGAATAATTATTAATAGATTAATAACTGCCACCACAAGCTTTTGGCTTTCTACAATTGTAGCTTATATTTTTTTTTACAGCAATCAAGACTGAGAAAAGACAAAGCAGCGACAAAACAGAGGCGAAGTGGAGATAAAGCTGCAATGAGATGGCAATGTAGCGGCGACGAAGCAGTGATGAAACTGCTACGAAGCTGCAACGAAGTTGCGAAGAAACGTGACAAAACAGCGACGAATCGGCGATGAAGCAGCAATGAAACTGACATAACGGTGACAAAATGGTGACAAAGCGACAACGAAGCAGCAACGAAGCAGCAACGAAGCAGCAACGAAGCAGCGACGAAGCTGCGATGAAATGGAGAGAAAAATCCAACGAAACGGTGACAAAACGGCGACATGGCAGCAGTAAAGAAACTGTGACAAAGCTGCAATGAAACGGTGATGAAGTGGTGATGTAGCAGCGACAAAGCTGCAGCAAAACGGCAACATGACGGGGACGAAGCTGTAACGAAGCTGCGATGAAACAGCGACGAAACTGTGATGAAACTGTGATGAAACGGTGACAAAATGGCTACGAAACGGTGATGAAACGGCTACGTAGCAGCGACGAAACAGCGACAAAGCTGCGATGAAATGGAGAGAAAAATGGCTACGAAACGGCGACGTAGCAGCGACAAAGCTGCGATGAAATGGAGAGAAAAATGGCTACGAAACGGCGACGTAGCAGCGACGAAGCAGCGACAAAGCTGTGATGAAATGGAGAGAAAAATGGCTACGCAACGGTGGCGAAACGGCGACGTAGCAGCGACGAAGCAGCGACAAAGCTGCGATGAAATGGAGAGAAAAATGGCTACGAAACTGTGACGAAACGGCGACAAAGCTGTGATGAAATGGCGAAAAAATGGCTACGAAACAGTGACGAAACGGTGACGTAGCAGCGACGAAACAGGGACAAAGCTGCGATGAAATGGAGAGAAAAATGGCTACGAAACGGCGACGTAGCAGCGACGAAGCAGGGACAAAGCTGCGATGAAATGGAGAGAAAAATGGAGAGAAAAATGGCTACGAAACGGCGACGTAGCGGCGACGTAGCAGCGACGAAGCAGGGACAAAGCTGCGATGAAATGGAGAGAAAAATGGAGAGAAAAATGGAGAGAAAAATGGCTACGAAACGGCGACGTAGCGGCGACGTAGCAGCGACGAAGCAGCGACGAAGCAGCGACAAAGCTGCGATGAAATGGAGAGAAAAATGGAGAGAAAAATGGAGAGAAAATGGCTACGAAACGGCGACGTAGCGGCGACGTAGCAGCGACGAAGCTGTGATGAAATGGAGAGAAAAATGGCTACGAAACGGTGACAAAACGGAGACATAGCTGCAATGAAATGGCTACGAAGTGGCTATGAAGCAGCTACAAAACAGCTATGAAGCGGTGGCGAAACTGCGACGAAGCAGCGACGAAATCGAGACGTAGCAGAGAGCGGTGACGAAACGGCGACAAGAGGGAGGAAAAATAATTTTCCAGGGCAACTTAAGCTTTTCCAGGGCATTTTACTCTCTCATTTTCCATGTGTTTTCCTTGAATGTTCAATCATTTTCCAGGTTTTCCAGGATGCGTGTGAACCCTGCAGACCAAAAACAAACTTAAGGAAAGTCCAAAAGTAGACGATAAAATGTGCACATCTTCATAATGGTAAGATTGATATCAGTAACGAGGACGTGAACACGTCTAACAAATGAAACGACCCGAGGGTGGTTGGACTCTCCGTGACTGAGACATGAGGGATTACATTTCTACACTTCAGCAGGAACACTTTGGACTGAGTGATCATTTTCTGCCTGCCATGACATGCTGCCACGTGGAAAACAAGAGACGTATCCATGGCAACAGTCAAACAATCAGTCCCAAAGCCCCGGTGGCAATAAAGAGGCGGGGGGTGGGGGCAGGAAATGCCCCAACACCACCTGTTCAGACACACCTGAGGGTTCACATCAAACGCACGCGGCCAATAGATGAATCACAATCAGGTTTCAGTTCAGCCACATGTTCCCGACTCCGGCCAGTTCTCAGAACGACGTCGGTCCTGATAAAACCAGACCGGACGGGACAAACTGACCAGATCTGTGCAGAACTAACACATGATGAAGATTTCTCCCCAGTTTTAACGGAGAGGAAACATTTCGTCAGCATCTGAATGACTTACACCCATCTGAAGGCAAAACCTGACAGTTGGAGCCTTTAAAAAGTGCAGATCTGCAGGAGAATTAGAAAAAGTAAACATTTAATATTTAAATTTATCATAATTATCACTGACTGATGCAGGAAGAACATCCTGTAGCTTCACATCACATCTGATCCTGCCGTCTACAGGATTTTATATTTATTCCTCCTAAATTTAGTTTTGATTCCAGTCAGCATCAGAACCTTTAATCCCAGTCACCATCCAGAACCTTTATTCTCAGTCAGCATCCAGAACTTTCAATCCCAGTCAGCATCTAGAACCTTTAATCCCAGTCAGCATCTAGAACCTTTAATCCCAGTCAGCATCAGAACCTTTAATCCCAGTCAGCATCCAGAACCTTTGATCCCAGTCAGCATCCAGAACCTTTAATCCCTGTCAGCATCAGAACCTTTAATCCCAGTCAGCATCTAGAACCTTTAATCCCAGTCAGCATCAGAACCTTTAATCCCAGTCAGCATTAGAACCTTTAATCCCAATCAGCATCAGAACCTTTAATCCCAGTCAGCATCAGAACCTTTAATCCCAGTCAGCACCAGAACCTTTAATCCCAGTCAGCATCAAGAAACTTTAATCCCAGTCAGCATCAGAACCTTTAATCCCAGTCATCATCTAGAACCTTTAATCCCAGTCAGCATCAGAACCTTTAATCCCAGTCAGAATCAGAACCTTTAATCCCAGTCGGCATCAGAACCTTTAATCCCAGTCATCATCTAGAACCTTTAATCCCAGTCAGCATCAGAACCTTTAATCCCAGTCAGAATCAGAACCTTTAATCCCAGTCAGCATCAGAACCTTTAATCCCAGTCAGCATCTAGAACCTTTAATCCCAGTCAGCATCCAGAACCTTTAATCCCAGTCAGCATCTAGAACCTTTGATCCCAGTCATCATCGGAACCTTTAATCCCAGTCAGCATCAGAACCTTTAATCCCAGTCAGCATCTAGAACCTTTAATCCCAGTCAGCATCAGAACCTTTAATCCCAGTCAGCATCAGAACCTTTAATCCCAGTCAGCATCTAGAACCTTTAATCCCAGTCAGCATCAGAACCTTTAATCCCAGTCAGCATCAGAACCTTTAATCCCAGTCAGCATCCAGAACCTTTAATCCCAGTCAGCATCAGAACCTTTAATCCCAGTCAGCATCAGAACCTTTAATCCCAGTCAGCATCAGAATCTTTACTAG
>JALJCO010004969.1:0-25000 GCA_023101725.1 Atherinomorus stipes
AATTATCAGGCAAATGCGTATTTTGACCACATCATCCTCTTTATGCATGTTGTCTTACTCCAAGCTGTATCGGCCCAAAGCTACTACCAGTTAAGCATATCAGGTGATGTGCATCTCTGTAATGAGAAGGGGTGTGGTCTAATGACATCATCACCCTATATCAGGTGTATTAGGCAAACAGAATTATCAGGACTGTTAATGACCATGTTCATCCAGATCACTGCCATCAACGTTCCCACAGAACAATAACATTTTAATTTGGAGGAGTGGGTGGTGTAGCAGCAATGTCGTGGGCCAGGGCACGGCAGACCCGGGTTCCAGTCCCTGACACGGCACTCGGGTGACCACTGTGGACCCTTGAGCAAAGTCCTTAACCCCACCAACTGCTCCCAGGGCGCCTTAACTAGCAGCCCACTGCTCTCAGGTTCAACCTGAGATGGTTAAATGCAGAGAAATTTCCTAATTAGCTCTCTAATTGGGATTAATAAAGTACATCTTTTTTCTTTTAAAAGCATAAAACTGTCAGAAAAGCATCTGCAGTGTTATGAACATGTACAAAGTCATCACCAGTAAAATGCTGATGAGCTTCTAGCGATCGGTAATTTATGGCTTGATCGATGAGAGTAAACTTCTCCTGAGAAGTACGGCAAAGAAATGCCACCATTTCTTAAAAATCCGGGAAAATTAGTATTCAATAAAGAATAAATGGTTTGAACACAGGACTGACCACAAGATGAGGAAAATAATCATCAGACCGTTATGTAGGTTCATCTAACCGTGCACCAGCGGGCAGACGATGACATCACTGAGTCCAGCAGACACCAGTTTGCTTCGTATCTTCTTCCAGACTTTCAATATAACTGGACGACATTTCTACATTATTTCAAAGACAGGCCGGCAGAGAGAAAATTAAAAAAGGGAGGAAAAACGGGTCTTGAGGCGCTCAGTCCATCAGACGCTGTTCAAATGCGAGGCATGTTTTTACCCCTACCAGCTTCGTGGTCACGTGAATTCCGGGTTGTTACGGAGGCTCGCGCTGATCCATACTGAAGAGGATTGAACAGAGTCACTCCAGCCTCAGGGGAGCAGGATCTTTAAGAATAAGGCTAGAACGAATAAAAAACTAGAGCCCCTTTCAGACTTTCAGGAAAGCGGTAATATCGCGGACTCTGTCCTTTATAACGCTGCATTCAGACATGCGATCCGCTCTCTTACCTCGGAGATGTAGCGACATGTACCGTCTGGTCCCTATGTCATAAGAGCGGAAGTGTTGCGGTACGTCGTTTTGGCTGAATGCACAAGGAAATGTTCCGGACAGAGTTGAGGGGAGAGCGGGGGGGCTGAGCTGACTTTTCCGCAACATTTCCTGATGTCTGAAAGCGCCCGGGACGCGATAAAGGGGAAGTTCAGAATTTTTGACAAAGGGCCTCATTTTCTAGTGAGCCAGAATGCTACTGATCCCTGAAGATGGTTTCAACATATTTCATCCCGTTATTCTAGTTCCAGGAGGTTGGTGATGCTAATGCTAGTGGAAGTCAATAGGAATCTGCTAGCCTGTCATTAATAACAATCTTATCCACTCCACAGAACATCTGAGGCAAATCATTTCTAACTTCAGACTCTCTGTGTAAATGCCGTGTTAACAGAATGTTACAAATCAAACTAACCTGCATTTCGTTGCATTTTGATTGTTGCTGCTGAGAAACTTTACAAAGTTTTACTTCCTGTATTTGGCAGCAGAGTGATGTCATCTGTTGCTACGTGCAACTAACTGTCTTCATGTCTTGATGAACCGGAATACACTGATAAAGGTAGTAAGCTGGTAAGAAACTAGTTCCTCAATATGTAATGCAAAATTTGTCATACAAGGCTAGTTTTACTAGTTTAACACATCATTTACACAGGTAGTCTTGCTGATTTGTCTCAGATCTTCTGTGGAGTGGATAAGATTGTTATTAATGACAGGCTAGCAGATTCCTATTGACTTCCACTAGCATTAGCATCCGCAACCTCCTGGAACTAGAATAACGGGATGAAATATGTTGAAACTGTCTTCAGTGATAAGTAGTATTCTGGCTCACTTGTAAATGAGGCCCCATGTCAAAAATCCTGAACTTCCCCTCGCGATAAGTCCGCAACGAAGCGGCATGTTTGAAAAGACGAGTCTGTTTAAAGAGCGAATGGACTTTACCGCTCATGTTCCACAATGCAAGTCTGAAAACGGCTTTAATGTGTCTCCGTTGGTGGGGAGACATTATGGATGACAATTTAAAGGAAATAAAAATATTGCATATATTCAAAAGGCGGATTAAATCTAAAATTCTCTGTTATCAAACTCAGGAATGAACTGGCAAGTTTACACATGATCGTTGAAGGATGGCTAAGCTCAAACCGCGAGTCTCTGCTGTGTTACCATACTGATCTCAGGTTTTTGTTTTACTTTAAATTTTTATTTTGTTGGTATCATTATTATTGTGATTATTAATCAGTCTAACGGAGAAGATTCAGGCTGGGTAATTTTGTATTGGGTTAGGCGAGAAGTTTAACTTCAGCCTTAACTCTTTCTGTCACAAATTGTAAGAGCTGATGTTGTCTAATTATTGCAATAACTAAATTGATTGTAAATGTTTTTTTTCTTATGTGCTTGACCAAATAAACTATTACTACTTCTGTTACTAATTAAATGTGCAGATGTGGAAGCAACATTGAAGGTTTTTGGCATAGAAGCACAGGTGGGCATCAGTGCTGCGTTCAGGGCAAACTCGGCACTCTAGACCTCTTAAAAACTAGAAATTCTAGCTCTTTAAGTTATTAATTGAATAAATTGGACATTTTGCAAGTTACTTAAAACTTGCAAAATGTCCAATTTATTCGATTACTCAATCTTCAGAAGAATCGCTAGATTACTCTAACAAAAATAATCCATAGCCCTAGATTATTATAACAATTACTTCTTTGTAACACAATGCATTTATTCAGCATTTCTGTCAAACATGTTGATAAATTATGCAAAATCCTCAAATTGAAAATAAATATAGGCTACAAATATGTAGTTAACAGATGTTTTGCAATGTATAAACATTAAATGAATAAAATATAGTTTGAACATGAAAGAGCATAGAAAAACATAAATGTATCCAGAATAAGCTGTCCAGCTGTTCTGCAGCTTATCTGTATTTGAAGAATGAAATGCTTATTTTAAAAAAAAGTCCCTAAACTGTTTTAGTGCAGTGCTACAAAATTCCAAATGTTTTTGTTAATGACACTCAACAAACTGCAGGGTGAGAAGCACCTGAACTTCAGAGAAATGGCAAATCGTTTCAGCTCGATTTACAGGTTGTTTGACATGAAAACTGCAATCATATTTGGATTAGCTGCACGGCCGTAATCTCAAGCTGAACATCCAGTGTGGCGGCAGCCGCTGCATGTCTGTCTGGAGGAACAAGCGGTCATTGTGCTGGTGGTTTAACGTGGGAGCGGCATGCGTGTGCAGGCGTCCGTCAGAGCCGGGTCATGCCTGCTCACCTACGGCATCAGCAGACCCGTTCAGGAGGAAGACGTCAGGCAGAGCAGCTGATTTGGAAACACGTCTTCTGATTGGCTCTGCACGGTGGAGGTCTGCAGAGGTCTGCCTGCAGCTGATGATGTGCTGTTACCAACCAGTGGCGCCTTGCTCCATGAGTCAGGACGACTTCTGGGAGCTGGATTCATACTTCTAACACGGTGTAGCACAGCCTGAGCTCCATGAAGAAGCTGCTCGGGTTCGGTGTGAAGTCGGATGGACTGCAGAGTTTCTGTAGAGGGGAGAGGAATCCAGCCTTCTCAGGCTCCCCGTGTCCTTCAGACCAACTAAAGTCCTGTTTACAACAAATTCATGAGCCTGAACATTGCTCTGGGTTCACGTTCGACTTCATTTGGGTTTTATTTTCCAAAGTTTGTCTTGTCTAGACTGTTGTGTGTGTGATAAGTTCCAGTGCTGCTAGTCCGGTTGTTCTAACAAAGAACCTGGAATAAATGAGCAAAGCACACGTGGATGGTTCAGATCTGATAGTAAACTGGCATGATGCTGACTTTTCTCTGCGGGGGGGTGCACTGCAGCTCTCAGGGCAGACACAGTGCTGACTCATGCTTGTCTGGAAATGTAGCCTAAGATTCAAGGAAGGAAACGTTTTTTCTTCCTTGCTGGAGCTGTGCGGGGAATGCTTGCATGCTTCAGGGCGGGGCTAAGACGTAAAGCAGGAGCTGCGTGCTCGAGATGCACCGATCAGGATTTTCTGCTTATCTGCTGATCCCAACATTGCTGATCACAGCGTCACATCCATCAATTCTCCAATATTGTCTCATGTACATTACATTGATATTATGTTAAGTGTAAAATTTTGGAGATGGAAATTATCATGAACTGTTTTATTGCAGGCTGAGGCAATCTGCAATATTTCACTCTAGAAGAGACCAAGCAGCAAACCAGGAAGTGAAGTTTTTCATGTAATTGTTTCTTGATCCACGAGAGACTCTAAAACAGAGCAAATCCCCACAGACTCCCATGTTAAAAAGACCAACTTCATAGCAGAAATAATCATGTTTACAGCAGGAAGCAGGAATAAACATGTTTACAGCAGAAATAAACATGTTTACAGCAGAAATAAACATGTTTACAGCAGGAATAATCATGTTTACAGCAGGAATAATCATGTTTACAGCAGGAATAAACATGTTTACAGCAGAAATAATCATGTTTACAGCAGGAATAAACATGTTTACAGCAGGAATAAACATGTTTACAGCAGGAATAATCATGTTTACAGCAGGAATAATCATGTTTACAGCAGGAATAATCATGTTTACAGCAGGAATAATCATGTTTACAGCAGGAATAATCATGTTTACAGCAGGAATAATCATGTTTACAGCAGGAATAAACATGTTTACAGCAGGAATAAACATGTTTACAGCAGGAATAAACATGTTTACAGCAGGAAGCAGGAATAAACATGTTTACAGCAGGAATAATCATGTTTACAGCAGGAAGCAGGAATAAACATGTTTACAGCAGGAAGCAGGAATAAACATGTTTACAGCAGGAATTAACACATTTATAGCAGGAATACACATGTTTACAGCAGGAATTATCATGTTTACAGCAAGAATAAACATGTTTACAGCAGGAATACACATGTTTACAGCAGGAATTATCATGTTTACAGCAGGAATAAACATGTTTACAGCAGGAATTAACACATTTATAGCAGGAATACACATGTTTACAGCAGGAATTATCATGTTTACAGCAAGAATAAACATGTTTACAGCAGGAATAATCATGTTTACAGCAGGAATAAACATGTTTACAGCAGGAATAAACATGTTTACAGCAGGAATAATCATGTTTACAGCAGGAAGCAGGAATAAACATGTTTACAGCAGGAATTAACACATTTATAGCAGGAATACACATGTTTACAGCAGGAATAATCATGTTTACAGCAGGAAGCAGGAATAAACATGTTTACAGCAGGAATTAACACATTTATAGCAGGAATACACATGTTTACAGCAGGAATTATCATGTTTACAGCAAGAATAAACATGTTTACAGCAGGAATAAACATGTTTACAGCAGGAATAATCATGTTTACAGTCTGGTACAAACATCATTTTAGCTTTAATAGGTCAAGTTTACCTTCATGTCAACATGAGGGGGTGATTTTTCTTTTATAACTCATCCATTTAAATGCTATTTAATCGAGTATCCCGCTGTGTCTGACTGCCATAAATGTAACTACCACACGGACAAGAGGAGATGTTTGTTCTAGTTCCCAAAACAATAGAAAAAGTCCCGAACAACATGCTAAGTGGCTAGCAGCTATCAAGCCCATAAATGCTGACAGTTCACACTGGAAACTAGGGGTGTCCCCCACTAAGAATTTTTATCATCGAACCTGATTCGTCAGATCATGCCATACGTCGAAAGTTTTCCTTTATTGATTCATAATCTCATTTGTCTCTTTTCCTGCTCCAGAGAAAGAGCCATAACACCTCATTAGATGCATTTAATGTGGCATAAGATAACGGGACAGTCTCCGTGCACGTTCAATTGTCAGTATCACTGACCAGGCTGTAAAACGTGTAAATTTTTTAATTTTATTCATTTCATTCGTTTTCTGTACCACATATCCAATTCAGGGTTGCAGGGGTTGCTCACATCGCTGCCTTAGATAACACGTGTCCTCCACACTCGTGCAATCAGCTGTTCGGCCACGTGGAGCCCTTACATGCCTCGCTCTAAAGAGCCCAAATAAAACATTCAATGATAAATATTAGGGCTGTAACAGTACGTGTATTTGTGTGGAGCCGCTCGGTACGCTACTCTCGGTTCGGCACGACCCTGTTCCGAACTGTTGAATGCAGGATTTGTTTATTTGGATAATTATTGTTTCATTAAGTTCCTGCTGCCACCGGACATAACGGACCAGCGCAGCATCACCATCCTGTTTCTAACAACATGGATGAGAGATTGTTGAGCTGAAGCTCCACCAACTCTCAAGTCTTCTGTCGGAGAACTTCAGTTTAGACGAAGAGGGAGCAGAATAAAAGTCGACAAAACGAAGTCAGTGTGTGGACGTTGCAGAACTGCGGTCGCAGTGTTTCCCCATCAGCGTCTCAGCAGTGGGAGGATGAACGGCAGTAAGTGTGATAGCTGCTGTGTTTATAACCTACAACTACAGATCATCTCTGCTGAATGATGCATTCATGAACTCTGTAACAGTAACCGTCCAGTTACAGCATTTCAGTGTTAATCAGAATAAATAATCACAAGCAGATACTCTGTTCAGTCACGTTTCCAAGCTGATAAAAAAAAACACAAAAAAGAGAGAAAACAGAGGACAGAAAAATGTAAAGGATTGTATAATCCTGATAACTCGTTTGAAGTCGTGCTAAATATTCTTAAAGTTCAGAAGGTGACATGCTGACATAATAAAACGTGATTTTAAAGGCGGTATCAGCTGTGCGCGTTCCCGCGACGCTCTCACAAGCAGGAGGAGGCGAGTGTTTCCATCTTCATCTCCTCAGTAGAGTTTAAACTGATATCTGTCTGAGTTTCAGCAGGTTGACGTGTTTTCAGACGCATGTGCTGTCTGAGGCGCCGTGCACGCTCATCCCGTGGACGTGCACGTGTCTGTGGGCATCACAGAGAAACTCGGAGCAGCTATGACATGCTGTCATGGAAATCTGATAACTAACATCAGTTACATTTAGTTTTTAGTCCAAGAGCTCAATATAAACCTGTTCTAGAGGAAATGCGATTTTTGAACCAGTTTGTGAGCTGGTGCTGGATAGAAACCAGATCAGGATCAATGAACCTGACTTGTAGGCGGTGCTGGATAGAAACCAGATCAGGATAATGAACCTGACTTGTAGGCGGTGCTGGATAGAAACCAGATCAGGATAATGAACCTGACTTGTAGGCGGTTCTGGATAGAAACCAGATCAGGATAATGAACCTGACTTGTAGGCGGTGCTGGATAGAAACCAGATCAGGATAATGAACCTGACTTGTAGGCGGTGCTGGATAGAAACCAGATCAGGATCAATGAACCTGACTTGTAGGCGGTGCTGGATAGAAACCAGATCAGGATAATGAACCTGACTTGTAGGCGGTGCTGGATAGAAACCAGATCAGGATCAATGAACCTGACTTGTAGGCGGTGCTGGATAGAAACCAGATTCAGGATAATGAACCTGACTTGTAGGCGGTGCTGGATAGAAACCAGATCAGGATAAATGAACCTGACTTGTAGGCGGTGCTGGATAGAAACCAGATCAGGATAATGAACCTGACTTGTAGGCGGTGCTGGATAGAAACCAGATCAGGATAAATGAACCTGACTTGTAGGCAGTGCTGGATAGAAACCAGATCAGGATAAATGAACCTGACTTGTAGGCGGTGCTGGATAGAAACCAGATCAGGATCAATGAACCTGACTTGTAGGTGGTGCTGGATAGAAACCAGATCAGGATCAATGAATCTGACTTGTAGGCTGTGCTGGATAGAAACCAGATCAGGATAATGAACCTGACTTGTAGGCGGTGCTGGATAGAAACCAGATCAGGATAATGAACCTGACTTGTAGGCGGTGCTGGATAGAAACCAGATCAGGATAATGAACCTGACTTGTAGGCGGTGCTGGATAGAAACCAGATCAGGATAAATGAACCTGACTTGTAGGCGGTGCTGGATAGAAACCAGATCAGGATAATGAACCTGACTTGTAGGCGGTGCTGGATAGAAACCAGATCAGGATAATGAACCTGACTTTGTAGGTGGTGCTGGATAGAAACCAGATCAGGATAAATGAACCTGACTTGTAGGCGGTGCTGGATAGAAACCAGATCAGGATCAATGAACCTGACTTGTAGGCGGTGCTGGATAGAAACCAGATCAGGATAATGAACCTGACTTGTAGGCGGTGCTGGATAGAAACCAGATCAGGATAATGAACCTGACTTGTAGGCGGTGCTGGATAGAAACCAGATCAGGATAATGAACCTGACTTGTAGGCGGTGCTGGATAGAAACCAGATCAGGATCAATGAACCTGACTTGTAGGCGGTGCTGGATAGAAACCAGATCAGGATCAATGAACCTGACTTGTAGGCGGTGCTGGATAGAAACCAGATCAGGATCAATGAACCTGACTTGTAGGCGGTGCTGGATAGAAACCAGATCAGGATCAATGAACCTGACTTGTAGGCGGTGCTGGATAGAAACCAGATCAGGATAATGAACCTGACTTGTAGGCGGTGCTGGATAGAAACCAGATCAGGATCAATGAACCTGACTTGTAGGTGGTGCTGGATAGAAACCAGATCAGGATAAATGAACCTGACTTGTAGGCGGTGCTGGATAGAAACCAGATCAGGATAAATGAACCTGACTTGTAGGCGGTGCTGGATAGAAACCAGATCAGGATCAATGAACCTGACTTGTAGGCGGTGCTGGATAGAAACCAGATCAGGATCAATGAACCTGACTTGTAGGCGGTGCTGGATAGAAACCAGATCAGGATCAATGAACCTGACTTGTAGGCGGTGCTGGATAGAAACCAGATCAGGATAAATGAACCTGACTTGTAGGCGGTGCTGGATAGAAACCAGATCAGGATAAATTAATCTGACTTGTAGGCAGTGCTGGATAGAAACCAGATCAGGATAAATGAACCTGACTTGTAGGCGGTGCTGGATAGAAACCAGATCAGGATAATGAACCTGACTTGTAGGCGGTGCTGGATAGAAACCAGATCAGGATCAATGAACCTGACTTGTAGGCGGTGCTGGATAGAAACCAGATCAGGATAATGAACCTGACTTGTAGGCGGTGCTGGATAGAAACCAGATCAGGATAAATGAACCTGACTTGTAGGCGGTGCTGGATAGAAACCAGATCAGGATAATGAACCTGACTTGTAGGCGGTGCTGGATAGAAACCAGATCAGGATAATGAACCTGACTTGTAGGCGGTGCTGGATAGAAACCAGATCAGGATAATGAACCTGACTTGTAGGCGGTGCTGGATAGAAACCAGATCAGGATAATGAACCTGACTTGTAGGCGGTGCTGGATAGAAACCAGATCAGGATAATGAACCTGACTTGTAGGCGGTGCTGGATAGAAACCAGATCAGGATAAATGAACCTGACTTGTAGGCGGTGCTGGATAGAAACCAGATCAGGATCAATGAACCTGACTTGTAGGCGGTGCTGGATAGAAACCAGATCAGGATAATGAACCTGACTTGTAGGCGGTGCTGGATAGAAACCAGATCAGGATAAATGAATCTGACTTGCAGGCGGTGCTGGATAGAAACCAGATCAGGATCAATGAACCTGACTTGTAGGCGGTGCTGGATAGAAACCAGATCAGGATCAATGAACCTGACTTGTAGGCGGTGCTGGATAGAAACCAGATCAGGATCAATGAACCGGACTTGTAGGCGGTGCTGGATATAAACCAGATCAGGATCAATGAACCTGACTTGTAGGCGGTGCTGGATAGAAACCAGATCAGGATAATGAACCTGACTTGTAGGTGGTGCTGGATAGAAACCAGATCAGGATAATGAACCTGACTTGTAGGCGGTGCTGGATAGAAACCAGATCAGGATCAATGAACCTGACTTGTAGGCGGTGCTGGATAGAAACCAGATCAGGATAATGAACCTGACTTGTAGGCGGTGCTGGATATAAACCAGATCAGGATCAATGAACCTGACTTGTAGGCAGTGCTGGATAGAAACCAGATCAGGATAATGAACCTGACTTGTAGGCGGTGCTGGATAGAAACCAGATCAGGATCAATGAACCTGACTTGTAGGCGGTGCTGGATATAAACCAGATCAGGATAATGAACCTGACTTGTAGGCGGTGCTGGATATAAACCAGATCAGGATAATGAACCTGACTTGTAGGCGGTGCTGGATAGAAACCAGATCAGGATCAATGAACCTGACTTGTAGGCGCTGCTGGATAGAAACCAGATCAGGATAATGAACCTGACTTGTAGGCGGTGCTGGATAGAAACCAGATCAGGATCAATGAACCTGACTTGTAGGCGGTGCTGGATAGAAACCAGATCAGGATCAATGAACCTGACTTGTAGGCGGTGCTGGATAGAAACCAGATCAGGATCAATGAACCTGACTTGTAGGCGGTGCTGGATAGAAACCAGATCAGGATAATGAACCTGACTTGTAGGCGGTGCTGGATAGAAACCAGATCAGGATCAATGAACCTGACTTGTAGGCGGTGCTGGATAGAAACCAGATCAGGATCAATGAACCTGACTTGTAGGCGGTGCTGGATAGAAACCAGATCAGGATCAATGAACCTAACTTGTAGGCGGTGCTGGATAGAAACCAGATCAGGATAATGAATCTGACTTGTAGGCGGTGCTGGATAGAAACCAGATCAGGATAATGAATCTGACTTGTAGGCGGTGCTGGATAGAAACCAGATCAGGATAATGAATCTGACTTGTAGGCGGTGCTGGATAGAAACCAGATCAGGATAATGAACCTGACTTGTAGGCGGTGCTGGATAGAAACCAGATCAGGATAATGAACCTGACTTGTAGGCGGTGCTGGATAGAAACCAGATCAGGATCAATGAACCTGACTTGTAGGCGGTGCTGGATAGAAACCAGATCAGGATAATGAACCAGTTTGTGAGCTGGTGCTGGATAGAAACCAGATCAGGATAAATGAACCTGACTTGTAGGTGGTGCTGGATAGAAACCAGATCAGGATCAATGAACCTGACTTGTAGGCGGTGCTGGATAGAAACCAGATCAGGATCAATGAACCTGACTTGTAGGCGGTGCTGGATAGAAACCAGATCAGGATCAATGAACCTGACTTGTAGGCGGTGCTGGATAGAAACCAGATCAGGATAATGAACCTGACTTGTAGGCGGTGCTGGATAGAAACCAGATCAGGATAATGAACCTGACTTGTAGGCGGTGCTGGATAGAAACCAGATCAGGATCAATGAACCTGACTTGTAGGCGGTGCTGGATAGAAACCAGATCAGGATCAATGAACCTGACTTGTAGGCGGTGCTGGATAGAAACCAGATCAGGATAATGAACCTGACTTGTAGGCGGTGCTGGATAGAAACCAGATCAGGATAATGAACCTGACTTGTAGGCGGTGCTGGATAGAAACCAGATCAGGATCAATGAACCTGACTTGTAGGCGGTGCTGGATAGAAACCAGATCAGGATCAATGAACCTGACTTGTAGGCGGTGCTGGATAGAAACCAGATCAGGATCAATGAACCTGACTTGTAGGCGGTGCTGGATAGAAACCAGATCAGGATAATGAACCTGACTTGTAGGCGGTGCTGGATAGAAACCAGATCAGGATAATGAACCTGACTTGTAGGCGGTGCTGGATAGAAACCAGATCAGGATCAATGAACCTGACTTGTAGGCGGTGCTGGATAGAAACCAGATCAGGATCAATGAACCTGACTTGTAGGCGGTGCTGGATAGAAACCAGATCAGGATAATGAACCAGTTTGTGAGCTGGTGCTGGATAGAAACCAGATCAGGATAAATGAACCTGACTTGTAGGCGGTGCTGGATAGAAACCAGATCAGGATAATGAACCTGACTTGTAGGCGGTGCTGGATAGAAACCAGATCAGGATCAATGAACCTGACTTGTAGGCGGTGCTGGATAGAAACCAGATCAGGATCAATGAACCTGACTTGTAGGCGGTGCTGGATAGAAACCAGATCAGGATCAATGAACCTGACTTGTAGGCGGTGCTGGATAGAAACCAGATCAGGATAAATGAACCTGACTTGTAGGCGGTGCTGGATAGAAACCAGATCAGGATCAATGAACCTGACTTGTAGGCGGTGCTGGATAGAAACCAGATCAGGATCAATGAACCTGACTTGTAGGCGGTGCTGGATAGAAACCAGATCAGGATCAATGAACCTGACTTGTAGGCGGTGCTGGATAGAAACCAGATCAGGATCAATGAACCTGACTTGTAGGCGGTGCTGGATAGAAACCAGATCAGGATAATGAACCTGACTTGTAGGCGGTGCTGGATAGAAACCAGATCAGGATCAATGAACCTGACTTGTAGGCGGTGCTGGATAGAAACCAGATCAGGATAAATGAATCTGACTTGTAGGCGGTGCTGGATAGAAACCAGATCAGGATAAATGAACCTGACTTGTAGGCGGTGCTGGATAGAAACCAGATCAGGATCAATGAACCTGACTTGTAGGCGGTGCTGGATAGAAACCGGATCAGGATCAATGAACCTGACTTGTAGGCGGTGCTGGATAGAAACCAGATCAGGATCAATGAACCTGACTTGTAGGCGGTGCTGGATAGAAACCAGATCAGGATAATGAACCAGTTTGTGAGCTGGTGCTGGATAGAAACCAGATCAGGATAATGAACCTGACTTGTAGGCGGTGCTGGATAGAAACCAGATCAGGATAATGAACCTGACTTGTAGGCGGTGCTGGATAGAAACCAGATCAGGATCAATGAACCTGACTTGTAGGCGGTGCTGGATAGAAACCAGATCAGGATCAATGAACCTGACTTGTAGGCGGTGCTGGATAGAAACCAGATCAGGATCAATGAACCTGACTTGTAGGCGGTGCTGGATAGAAACCAGATCAGGATCAATGAACCTGACTTGTAGGCGGTGCTGGATAGAAACCAGATCAGGATAAATGAACCTGACTTGTAGGCGGTGCTGGATAGAAACCAGATCAGGATCAATGAACCTGACTTGTAGGCGGTGCTGGATAGAAACCGGATCAGGATCAATGAACCTGACTTGTAGGCGGTGCTGGATAGAAACCAGATCAGGATCAATGAACCTGACTTGTAGGCGGTGCTGGATAGAAACCAGATCAGGATCAATGAACCTGACTTGTAGGCGGTGCTGGGTCTGGTAGGGCGGCGCCCTGCCTAAATAATGGTAGGGAAAAACGGGCTCGGGTATGTAGTATGAGCTCGGCTGTGATGATAAAGTTTAGTGAACTTGTTGATAAAACACAAGACAGTTAATTTGTGAAATTTTTCTCCATTTCTGTACCGAGGAAAAACTGAACCATGACCTGTGTACCGAGGTACATACCGAACCCTGATTTTTGTGTACCGTTTTAGCCCAAATAAATAATAAACCATCCAAACCATCTTCTTTTGTCGGACTTGTCTAAAATAAGAAGGGGAAATTTTTAAACGAGTGTTTCACACTCGACTCATCAGAAATTACACAGGCTGCCCACGATTATAGACAGTATATGGAGAAACAACAGTGGGAGAATGTGGTTGTTTGGTACAGGGGGAAGAGCATTATGCGTGTCGTCAATGTTGTTTTTTTATTCACGCGATATGACACATTGTACGGTAACGTATTTTAATTGTGTTTTAGTTAGTTAAGTGTTAGTTATGTACACACATGCTGTTGAGTCACACTGAGGTGAAACAGGTAAGTGTCAGAAACAGAACATGGCTGCAAGATTCAGATTACCTGATTTATACAACAAGGGGGAATGAATGGGCCAATTTAACTCTGGCATTGGGGGGTGAGGGGGTGGTGGTGGTGTGGGGGGGAAATCAGGAACTTTTGGGGAAATTAGGTGCTAAATATTTTACAAAGAAAATTACAAGGTATGTTGGTGTGAAACAATTCACTTATTTAAACACTGCAGGCATAAACCTAATATTTTTTAAATGTTAGTTTTTTTTGGGTTTTTTTGCTTAAAAATTTAAAGGACATCTCAGTAACTTTTTTACCTCAAATGCTTTTCGGAATCCCCGTGGGGCTAAACAAAGTGTTTACGGAGCGATTCAATGTTTCCCCCCCTCCCGCCGGGGCCTCTGGCCTGCGAGCAGCTAAAAACAACTTTGCCTGCGCCGACCCGAGCAGAACTTGCGACAACAGAAACCGCTGTACGGTACTCAGGTCCCCTATCTACCGAGCTGCTTCCAGCTCTGATCTAAACCAGACTACCAGCTCTGATCTGAACCAGACTACCAGCTCTGATCTGAACCAGACTACCAGCTCTGATCTGAACCAGACTACCAGCTCTGATCTGAACCAGACTACCAGCTCTGATCTGAACCAGACTACCAGCGCTGATTTGAACCAGACTACCAGCGCTAATTCGAAGAAAACATTTCTTTATCTTCCACCACCTAAACACGGCTCCTGGCTCTCATAACCAACTCTTTGCTGGACCAGAGTGATTCACGTACCTCGCGCTGTCTGGGCGCCGGGTGAAGCATCACTGCTTCAGGCTCAATAATCACTTGTCACGTCCGCAAAAAGTAAATAAAAGTTTGTATTCTTACCTGCTACTTGCCAACACCAGAGAAAAATGTAATCCACGGCATATTTACCCGCAAATCGCGGTAAAACGTCCCGTTTCAGAAGAAACAGGACTTTGCTTTGAGCAGAGGGAGACGAGGTGCTGCTACCAATGTAGCAACGTAGCATCAACAAGCTAGTAAAAACTAAGAAATATATCCAGGTATGAAAATCAAATCAAATCAAATCAAGCTTTATTTATAAAGCACTTTTCATACCATTAAAAAGCAACACAAAGTGCTTGACATAGTAAAACAAAATGTGAATTCAAATAAAAACAAGCCTTCACACATCCAGATTCAACACAAAACACACACATGCACACACCCAACCCCCTCCCAATTCCACACCTAGCTACAAACCCCCAACTCCTCTCTAAGTGAACAGGTATAAAAACAGTAACTGTAAAAACCATCTGGCATGACACTGCTGTGAGGAAACGATATCTTGGGGATCCATTCGCACCAGGAGCCAGCCCCCCCTAGCCACATAAGGCCCAGCTGCAGGGACCCCCAGATCATGACAGGCCCCAAGAGGAAATAGAGGAAAGATGGTAGAGAAGCCGTCTGTGTGCTGTGGGGGTGCAGGGGGGTTGAACTTTACGACGGTGAAAGGACGCCACTAGGGGGAGCCCCGAGCTGAAGTTACTGAGTTCTGCTTTAAAGTCAGCAAAGAGGATTAAAAGGGTGTAACAGTCTGTGTGCGCCGTGCACGGTTCAGATGTCAAACATATAAAGAGGAATTCCAACAGAATAACCTTCACTGAATAAATTAATTACACAACAACAAAAATATGCTCATAACGAAGTACAAAG
The DNA here is from genome assembly GCA_023101725.1 of Atherinomorus stipes. Taxonomy (NCBI): domain Eukaryota; kingdom Metazoa; phylum Chordata; class Actinopteri; order Atheriniformes; family Atherinidae; genus Atherinomorus; species Atherinomorus stipes. The sequence goes on from JALJCO010004969.1 coordinate 15,721, forward strand.
TGTTATCCATATAAAACAGAAAGTAGAAGTTAGACAGTGCAGTAAAAGGGCGATGATGGGGAGAGCTGCTCTGCTTCGTTAACAATAAAGCCGACAGGAGAATCTCCTCTGGATGGCGTGGAGAGGGAGGAGGGGGGATGTGCAGAACATCACAGCCATGATTATTTTACAACTTACTGGATGCTTCAGCATCTTCTGACATCTCCACCGTTCACTGAGAAGCCGCTCAACAGCTGATGCAGCGAGACGCCGGTCCAGTTCAGGACAAAGATAAAAGCGCTGCTCTAGTCCGATATCAGCCACAGGTTCATGATTCAGGAAATTATGGTTCTTAAAAACGCGTTCTTTCCTGATATGATCTGAATAATCCTCCAGCAGCACCAGCATCCATCTCCAGATGGAGATAAGTTCCAGCTTTAACACGAAGTAGACGCAGTGTTCATGTCTGTCAGACTGTTTCCACCTTCACAGACTGATGCTGTAAATCAGTAGAAGAAGCTACAACGATGATGATGATGTGACAGTTGAGGGTCCTTCATCATGTCTCTGGCTACTTGGTCATAGAGACGTCTCTTTAGCTGAATGCTCAGCGCGACTCACCGGCAGACTGCGGTTTTAACCCGCCTGCCCGGCCCATCTTGCCTTATGCCAAACTTACGGTGTGTTCAGACCAAGCACGATTTGGGCATCAAGGGCATCAGGTTTACATGCAAAGTCAATGGCCGACGCGCGTCGGGGGAGGCGTCGAAAATCCTGCAGCACGTTTCGTGTGTCTGGCGCGGTGCGTCTAGGTGCGTTACGCGCATTTCGCGCGTCGACTCTTAAGATTTTGAGCGTTTGACGCGCGTCAGGGGCATCAGAAGCCGGAGTTGGAAATCTGAACTTTGGTTGACGTCCCGCATCAAGATGCCAATCAGAGCGAGTCATGACACAGACACACATTCACCCAGAAGAAGCAGGGGAATCTCCTCTCTGAAGGCAGAGGAGGATAAACTGTGATCTGTGTCCGGTCCCGGTGTCTGAACGGTGGTTTGATGACCTGCTGTCCTGATGGGATTAACCGGGCTCATAGTGCCGGATCAGACGGCTGAAAGCGCCGCTCGCCAGCAGCTCCTGGAGTAAATGATGAAACTCATCACAGTCAGAACACCTGGAATCATCTGGTGAACCGGACACAGAGCAGAGATGCCAGACGACGACGTTCCCTGCTTTATTTCTCACATTAAGCCGAGCCGCTCTCTCCTGCATCTGCCATGGTGCAGACAGACCGGTGAAAGGAAAAAGAAATGGGGGGGGGCTCCTCCCGAGGCGCATCCCAAGCGTGGCTTGGCTGGACATCTCTCGCCGTGCGTTAGGGCGTCTATATGCTGGAAATCAAGCATCTGACTTCTTGGTGACACAGCGTCCAGCTTTGGGCATCAGGCGCGATTTTGACGCCCAAATCGCGCCTGGTCTGAACACGGCGTTATAGTAACAGAATTATTCAGCTTAAATAACAAATGAATATTGTGTAAAATATCAAACAATTAGCCCCACCCCACCTACTGCAGGATGGTTTGATCTTTGCTTGGTAACCAAATGCTGCGACTACTCAACTTAGAGACTGACAGTCGAAGCTCAGTCCTGGAAACAAATCGTCGACTATTCGGGAACACCCCCACTGGAAACCATGGAAACATGTAACAATATGTTCTGATCACTTTGTGACTGATAAAAAAAAACATGTATTGTGGTCTCAGTATTTAAACCCTGTAGCTGCTTTTGTACAGATGATAGAAAACACCATTAAATCAGTGGATGTAGAGAATCATCGTGCCGCCCGCTGTATCCGTCTCCTCAGGACTGTTAAAGATCACGCTCATCCAGATTACTGCCATCAATGTTCCCACGTGACAATAAAAGCCATAAAAACTGTCAGAAAAGCACTTGCAGCGTTACAAACATGCAGTCATAACCAGTAAAATGCTGATGAGCTTCTAGCGATCGGTAACTTATGGCTTGATCGATGAGAGTAAACTTCTCCTGAGAAGTACAGCAAAGAAATGCCACCATTTCTTAAAAATCTGGGAAAATTGATGTTGAATATAGAATAAATGGTTTGAACACAGGACTGACCTGATGAAACCAAATACATCACAAGATGAGGAAAATAATCATCAGACCGTTATGTAGGTTCATCTAACCGTGCACCAGCGGGCAGACGATGACATCACTGAGTCCAGCAGACACCAGTTTGCTTCGTATCTTCTTCCAGACTTTCAATATAACTGGACGACATTTCAACATTATTTCAAAGACAGACCGGCGGGGAGAAAATTAAAAAAGTGAGGAAAAAACGGGTTTTGAGGCGCTCAGTCCATCAGACGCCGTTCAAATGCGAGGCATGTTTTTACCCCTACCAGCTTCGTGGTCACGTGAATTCCGGGTTGTTACGGAGGCTCGCGCTGATCCAGAGCCAAAATAATATAAATGATGATTTTATGGATGAGTTTATTTCATTAGGCAGCATGAATGGCAGATTTGCCTTGCGTGTCATGCGCATCTAGAGTGGTGGAGGACCGGGTGGCTTCCTTTGTCTGTGTTTTGTACGATGGCGATGAAACTGAGCAGCTGCTTGGCTTCATCTGCTCCACGAGGCCAGAGAAGCGACATTGTCGGGCGTCTCTGAACCATGTCTGGATTCATCAGATAATTCAGAGGTGTTCTGAGTTTGGTGATTTCACCGTTTCCTCCAGGAGCTGCGTGCTGATGATGGTGCAGCGTTTGTCTAACCGCCCCAGTTTAACCACCTGCAGTCCTGCATCGGGACGGCAGGTCGTCGACCCGCCATTTAGAAACCCCTTTTCACCAGCGGGTCTGGGTTGTGGCAGGCCAGGGCGGTCCTCGTTTTTTTTTTTGCGTCTCCACAGATAAAAACTGGGACAGGTATCCTTATACCCGACCCAACCTACTTTTTTTGTACCCTTCGGTAGGGGTACTGATCTAACTGATCCGGACCAACGAGGTGGCACTAACACACAGCAATCTGTTGATTTGATTTCAGCCGGTCGAGGCAGATGGCCGCCCTACCTGAGCCGGGTTCTGCCGGAGGTTTTTCCTCCCTGTTAAAAGGGTGTTTTCCTTCCCACTGTCACCACCCCTCCGTGCTTGCTCAGGATGGGGGATTGGACCGGGTCAAGTCCAGATTCCATCCAATCTGTTGGTTTCCTTAACCAGGCTATTATCAATATGAACTGAACTTTTCTGTTTGTTAAAGCGCCCTGAGGTGACATTGTCATGAATGGACGCTATACAAATAAAGTTAAATTGAATTGTTGAAAAATCCGTCACTTCCCACATGACCCGGCGTAAAAACAAAGCAGGGGTGACGCCTTTGTTTCTGTCTCTGTGGTGCTTTGCACAGCGATGATGTCACACGGTCACATAGAAGCGCTATCCGGTTAACACTCCGCCTGCAGGTGAGGGGGCAGTTTGCTGTGGGGACGCAACATGAAATCCACACATCCGTACCAACACCCACCTGATCCGGCCTGGCCCGGCCCAGACCCGCGGGTGGAAACGGGGCTTTAGAGACTAGACGCAGATCACTTTGTCCTCCACTGTCTCCGTGGAGTGAAGAGATTCACCGGAGTCTCCTCTTATAACGTGCGTCGAACACCAAAACGCTTCTGTTGTTGCAAACATCATCTGATCGGCTTGCTCTGATCTATTTTGAGAACTCCAATCAAGTCCGATGGGGCGCTATCAGCTGATTACGATCAGTTGCCGATCCACTTAGTGCAGGATGGATTGTAACCCTCACTGCAGCACGGTCTTCCATATGTCATCTCCTGATGAAGCTTTAACCATTTATTGCCCCATTTCATTCCTTTCCACCACTTTGCCATTCCTCTTGAGTATCTGACGTAGACTTCCTACCCCTCCCTGTGGTAATGGTGGAGGAATGGCAGCCTGTGTGGAGGATGCTGGCTGCATCAGAGCTTATTTATCTAAAGTGATGTGTACCCAACAACTGAAATGCTTTTGTTTTCCTCCAGGTCTGCTGCAGGTCCCTCTACGTACCGAACCACATCCACCACTTCCAGGCCCACCACAGCTGCAGTGAAGCCCTCTACAAGTGCAACCACCAAACCCAGTAGAGGTGCGGCAGCGCCACCTGCTGGCCGGCCCGCGGTAGCACAGCCCTCTGAAGCTGCTGCCGCTGCCAAGAAGGGTGAGGTGGCTCCTCAGCCTCTTTCTGTCAGTGTTCCTGACGCCAGTTATGTTATCGACTGGAAACATGGGTGTTTCTGCAGATAAATACCTTTTACTTTTTTTTCATCAGATGTTGGTCGACCACCTTCTGCAGCTGTAGCCAAGAAGCCCCCAGCAGCCACAGCATCACCTGCTCCTAAAAAACATGACCCTGCTAAACCCGTCGCCACCATGAGGCTAAATGCTGCACCCAGAGGGTCCACACCCACCAAGGCTGACACCAGGCCACAGTCCAGACCTGCACAGCCGGCAAAGAAACCTGCAGCTGCTGTCCGGTTCCCTTCCAAAGCAGCCCTGGGCCAGACCCCGCCCTCCTCTCCAGCCAACAAACCCGCAAATGGTAACGCCTCCAACACCAGGCGCGGAGCTAGACCCACCCAGACCGCCCCACCTTCCTCTGGCCCGAGGAGGATGGAGGTTCCACAGGCTGCCACACGACCTGGAGAAACTGGAGCCCTGGACACAAACCTTGTAGCTAGTGCAGGGAATGCAGGACCAGGAGCACCTGCAGGACCAGGAGCACCTGCGGGACCAGGAACACCTGCAGGTGCCTCTGTTACACCACCAGGAGCACCTGCAGGACCAGGAGCACCGGCAGGAGCCTCTGTTACACCACCAGGACCACCTGCAGGACCAGGAGCACCTGCAGGACCTGAAACACCTGCAGGACCTGAAACACCACCAGGACCAGGAACACCTGCAGGTCCTGGGACACCTGCAGGACCTGGGACACCTGCAGGAGCCTCTGTTACACCTGCAGGACCAGGGACACCTGCAGGACCAGGGACACCTGCAGGACCAGGGACACCTGCAGGACCTGGGACACCTGCAGGACCTGGGACACCTGCAGGACCTGGGACACCTGCAGGACCTGGCTCTGCTCCAGTGACTGTCTCTAGTGGTGGGTCGGCCCAGAATCCCTCAGATGGAGACCAGGAAGCTCAAAGCGATGAAGCTTTAACCCCTGAATGCCCCGTCAGAGCAGACCTGCCCCAGACCCCCCCTCAGATGGAGTCAGACTGTGCTCCTTCATTAGCACTCGAGCAGACGCCCCCCCCAGCCGTGCCTTTCCCCCCCGCCATGCCTGAAGAGATCCAGTACTTGGTAAAAACGAGGACTCCTGCAGCCACCACCCCCCCTCTTATGGCTCCTGACCTAAACGAGGAGGAGGATGAGGAAGAGCGGGAGGGCAGCCAGCTGGTGTCGGTGTCTGAGATGAGCGGAACCACGCAGCCCACGGAGGAGTCTCGGCCGGGGTCAGCCGGGCCCCCAGGGGGGGCAGCCTGGAGGGCCGGCGGCACCTTGCTGTCAGAGCTGGACTCCGAGGAAGTGAGCGTGAGCCAGCAGGGGGCGTCAGAGCTGAGCGCCCCCGGCGTCCTGGAGGGCACGGAGAGCATGGATGACCTGGGGGACGGCAGTCTGAAGGGAGCCTTGGACATGGAGGGGGCCTCGGTGGGCTCGCCGGACTTCGAGAAGGTCCCAGACATCCCGGCCAACGACTTCGATGATGACGACAGTGACCGGGTGTGCGACATGGACGTGGGCTCAGAGCGGACGGACGAACCCCCCAGGCCGAGGCACGACAACGACCCCGATGAAGACGACGACGACGTGGAGATGGTCAGTGAAGGCGTCACGGAGAGCGGGCTGGAGAGCTACGGCAATGCAGACGAGGACGACTTCGCTGAGGATGACAGGTTGGACAACCTGAACCGGGTCCTCCAGCCCCCACCCCCACCCCCCAGCTGCCCGCGGCCCCTGCGGCCCAGTGGGACCAGCCAAACCCCTTCGATCCCTGGACACGACTCCTCCAGCCTGCAGCCGACACCAGGCAGGTGGATTCTGAGACTCCACCCCAGACCTGGTCCGAGCCAGCACCGGCAGCTGAACCGCATGTCCCAGGACCAGACCAGAACCTGGCAGACCGCCAGGACCCAGACCCGGACCGCCAGGACCCGGGCCGCCAGGACCGACCCAGACCACCAGGGCTTTGCTAGCCACTCACAGCAAGGAGACAAGGAGTCTGAAGAGGAGGCTGAACCAGAGACCCTGCCCGCCGATGAGGTCCAGGGAGGTCCAGGCACGGCCCCCACCTCCAACCCCTCCTCCTCCTCGGACACGGAGGAGGAGGCCAGTGACACGGAGGGGGAAGCCCAGCTGGAGGAGTCCTCAGAGACTCCAGCGCTCAACGTGACCTACGAGGTCTCCAAGCGCTGCCTGTCCACCGTGGACGAGGAGGTGGAGGGGGGCGTTGGTGAAGACACCGCCCCAGCTTCAGCCCGTAACGCCCGGTCACCAGGACAGAGCTGCATCAGGAGCCCTGGCTTCTCCCTGGGGGAGCCCCCCGGGGCGGGGGGGCAGCCTCAAGCTGAGACGAGTCCTGCAGAGCCGTATATCTGCGGCGGAAAGCAGGACTCGGATTCAACGCTGACATCAGAGGACGCCCCGGATCCCTCGGAGGCCCTGAGCACCGTGCAGCCCGAGGAACCCCCCCATGACCCCCAGCCTCCCTACTACTCTATCTATGAAAAGAATGAGGACCCTTTTGCAGGTAACGTATAGCTGCTGATGTAAAAAACAAAAAAAAACGTGCTGAACATGCTGGACCCAGTAATCTGTTCCTTTTGCTTGTTTTATCCATTTTTGAGATTATTAAAGTCATGAAATAAAGATCAGATTTTTACCACGATTCTTACTGTAGTCATTGAAGTTAGCATCTATTGTGGATAGGGATGCACGATAATTATCGGGCCCATTACAGGAAATGACGTCATTCCGATAAGTCCAATATCATGAAGACTTACCCCGATAACTTATGTCCCATAAAGTTAGAATTTTTAAAGGAGAACTTTCTCTTTTTTTCAACCTGGATGTTATTTCTTGGAGTTTATACGTGCATTTACTCACCGGTAAAACTTCGCCCTTAGGTAAACATTCAGTATGATGGCGGAGACGGGGCAGCATCTATGTAAGACATTACTGCAGTAAAACTCCTTCATTTCATCAATGCAGAATGAAGGAACCAATGAGTACTGAGTTCAGAGTCTCTCTACTTGTTTGTGGGTAGCAGCTGCTCTTCTCAGCTGCACTACGGAAGCGCGCATCATGTACGTGCGGCCCCCAAAAGTGTTAACGGAAAGTTAAATCTGGACTCACAGGACAATAGTACTTATTCGTTCGTTCATTCTATTTAAAGTATTGGTGAAATGAAGGAGTTTTACTGCAGATAATGTCTTGGGCTACATTAACACTGTCAGGTCTTAATGCTCGGATTTGATGCCTAAATTCGTTTTTCTAAATGTGGATTTCTCGCGATTACACTATCCTATCATTTGAACCCCCCCACATGCGTACCTAGTGTTTACAAAACTGAAGCGCTTGCATACAAACCAAAGAGGATGCCAGGCGGATACAATGATGGGAAATGGTTAGATTACTGATCTACAATGTAAAAAAACAAAAGAAGAAAACACAAGATTTAGATATAATAACAGTACTGTGGGCTTCAATCGTCTCCTGTTGCTTTTTAAATTATGCTGAGAGAGAGCAAGCGCACTGGTGATTTCTTTAATTGTGTTCTGATTAATTTCCAAAATAAAGTTTTAGCTTCTGAAATCAGATTTTAAACAGTTCTGATGGAGCTCGTTAATCTGGATGATGCGGCTTCATTCTGAACCAATATTTCACTGAACCTGGACGACCCGCGGCATCTGGAGATAAGAATTTTGTGTGACGTGCGTAATGCATAAATGCGCTTCCCTGTTCAACATGAAGGAGCCACAATTCACATGTTTTGGCTGAAATTGGTCTGACTTCAGGTGTCACCTGCAGCGCCGTCATTGATATCTGTAATTGCAGTTATTAATGTTGCATATGATGCCAGCGGGCATGAAGACGCACGGCTCAGTGGAGACTTTATTCCGACTGTATTTCTGCTTCCAGTCAGTGACCCTGAGATTCAGACATGAATCTAACATGTTTCAGACCAGTTACATTCATACGTGGAGGTAAATGATGAAATGAAAACTACTTTATTTATCCCAGAAGAGAAATTCGACAATGTAAAAAGCTCCTTTTTTTTTTTTTTTTTTTTTTTTTTGAAAATGATATTAAAAAAACTATTTGGGAAATGATATTTCCCGTTTCATTTTAGTATTAGGTTGGTTTGCGAGGTTGTGGAGTCCGCCTCCTGTAAAAGCACCTAAAAATAATCTGAATGCCGGGGGAGGGAGGTTTTTAAAGAATGGTGGGATGTTTTTTTGGGGGTTTTTTTTTATACTGTCATCCCGATCATAGAATGGAGAAAAATGTCGGAATGATGAGACGTTTGCCATTTCGACTTTTGCGGATGTTGGAGTGGAGGAATGTGGGAATGGTGATTCCCTCACACACTTTCCTCCTCATCTTTCTTTCTCTGTCGGGCCTCCATTCTCGCATTTAACTACTGCTCACTTCTTCATAGTGCGCCAAAAATAAGCTAAATTGTCGCAGATTTAATGACGTGTGGAACTTTGCCAGAAGATCCGATCTACCTGCTTACACTGCAGTGGCATTGTCACATTTCTGATTGATATCAGATTTATTTCCACATATGAATGAGGTCTGTATCCGATCTCAACAGATCTGAATGCGTGCGTCTTTTTCCTGTTTACATTGTTGAAAAGCAGATCGGATTTGAGTCACATAAGAGCAAAAAATCGGATTTGGGTCACATTTCACTGACTGTGTAAATGAGGCCTGACATAGTGGCTGCCACATGTCCACCATTATACTGGACGTTCACGGAAGGGCGATTCAACGTAGTATCTTCCGAAGGACTCAGAGTGATGCAGAAACTTTACTGGTGAGTAAATGCACGTATAAACTCCTAGAAATAAGGTCCAGGTTGATAAAAAAAGGAAATTATCATTTGATCCGACATGCAGAAGTTGAAAATCCCACTTTTAAGCTTTTCTCACTGAGATATTGCGATTGGGGAAAGAAAGCTGCCGCTTCACAGAGAAGACCCAAAACTGCTTCCAGACCA
>JALJCO010004969.1:30000-144856 GCA_023101725.1 Atherinomorus stipes
CTTATAACATGCATCCCTACTGTAAGGATAAGGATGGATCACCACAAATGAGCAACTCAAAGCCACTTGGAGCTCACAGGGGGTCCGACTAATGTTTGGTAACAAACATTGGTGAAATGAAGGAGTTTGTGGCAGATAATGAATTATTTAGAGGCTGCACCAGGTTGCTGCATCACTTCCATTATATTGGATATCCGCTGATCTGGAGTGGATCTAAATATCTGCTGAAGGAATTGAAGTTACACCAAAACTGAACGGATTCATGCTGGAAAATAGATCCAGGTTGAAAACAAACTTCCCCTTTAAGATGAGGGCTAAGGAGATTATTATGGATAATAGATGAAATCTAGATGTAAAGTCCATATTTGGATAACTGATTTTTAACCCCTCCCTCCTCCCCCCCCCCCACCACCTGTCAAACTCCCATATTACCTTCCCTCTGCCTCTGCTGGTGAAGAACCGGAGTCTCATCTGTCCCACAGAAATCCACGTAAACAAATGCAATGTGAGCCCAGCCTGGAAGCAGGCCCCAGCCTGACATCCTACACCGAGGAGCTTCGATCCTCACCTGCATCTCCTGACTCAAGCCATATTTATGTTTACATGCATCTTATGTAAAAAAGAAACACTGAATATTTTTTAAATCACTGCTTCCTGGGAGATTGCACTTAAATGCCTCGATCAAGTCAGATTTGATCCAGCATCACATTTGACTTAATTTTAGAAGAAGAAAACCCCAAATGAAGGAGATGTCACCTGAGCCGTTAGGATGACACCGTACCAAAGCTGAACACGTCGGACATGTATCATGTTTGTACTCCGGTGCTGATTCACGGTGACGTGCAGCTGAACGTTCATTTAGAAGCCGTGTCCATCACGATGATCAGATGTAGCTCTCCTCCCTGTGCCTATCCATGCATGTTTCATGTGACCATGGAGGTGTGAGCACACGCTTGTCCTGACTCCGGTAGCTCCGGTGAAGTGGCTCTCAGCCAGGAGGAACCGCCTTTAACTGGTACTGGCATGTAGACACATCAAGTCTCCCTGGAAACACCCGTAACCAGGGCAACGGTCAGGTCCTCCTGTAACCAGGGCCACGGTCTGTAACCAGGGCAATGGCTGGGCCCACTCATAAGGTGGTCCTGTAACCAGGGCGACGGTCTGTAACCAGGGCCACGGTCAGGTCCTCCTGTAACCAGGGCCACGGTCTGTAACCAGGGCCACGGTCAGGTCCTCCTGTAACCAGGGCCACGGTCGGGTCCTCCTGTAACCAGGGCCACGGTCTGTAACCAGGGCGAAGGTCTGGTCTTCCTGTAACCAGGGCCACGGTCTGTAACCAGGGCCACGGTCAGGTTCTCCTGTAACCAGGGCCACGGTCTGTAACCAGGGCGATGGCTGGGCCCACTCATAAGGTGGTCCTGTAACCAGGGCGACGGTCGTGTACCCAGGGCTAAGGTCGGGTCCTCCTGTAACCAGGGCCACGGTCTGTAACCAGCGCAACGATCAGGTCCACCTATAACCAGGGCGACTGTCAGGTCCTTCTGTAACCAGGGCCACGGTCTGTAACCAGGGCGATGGCCGGGCCCACTCATAAGGTGGTCCTGTGACCAGGGCGACGGTCGGGTCCTCCTGTAACCAGGCCCACGGTCTGTAACCAGGGCCACGGTCAGGTCCTCCTGTAACCAGGGCCATGGTCTGTAATCAGGGCGATGGCTGGGCCCACTCATAAGGTGGTCCTGTGACCAGGGCGACAGTCAGGTCCACCCGTAAGGTCCTCCTGTAACCAGGGCGACAGTCAGGTCCACCCGTAAGGTCCTCCTGTAACCAGGGCGACGGTCTGGTCCACCCGTAAGGTCCTCCTGTAACCAGGGCGACTGTCGGGTCCACCCGTAAGGTCCTCGGCTGTAACCAGGGCGACGGTCTGGTCCACCCATAAGGTCGTCCTGTAACCAGGGCGACGGTCGGGCCCTCCTGTAACCAGGGCCACGGTCTGTAACCAGGGCCACGGTCAGGTCCTCCTGTAACCAGGGCCACGGTCTGTAACCAGGGCGATGGCCGGGCCCACTCATAAGGTGGTCCTGTAACCAGGGCGACTGTCGGGTCCACCCGTAAGGTCCTCCTGTAACCAGGGCGACGGTCTGGTCCACCCGTAAGGTCCTCCTGTAACCAGGGCGACGGTCAGGTCCACCCGTAAGGTCCTCCTGTAACCAGGGCGACGGTCAGGTCCACCCGTAAGGTCCTGCTGTAACCAGGGCGACTGTCAGGTCCACCCGTAAGGTCCTCCTGTAACCAGGGCGACGGTCTGGTCCACCCGTAAGGTCCTCCTGTAACCAGGGCGACGGTCTGGTCCACCCGTAAGGTCCTCCTGTAACCAGGGCGACGGTCAGGTCCACCCGTAAGGTCCTCCTGTAACCAGGGCGACTGTCAGGTCCACCCGTAAGGTCCTCCTGTAACCAGGGCGACGGTCAGGTCCACCCGTAAGGTCCTCCTGTAACCAGGGCGACGGTCTGGTCCACCCGTAAGGTCCTCCTGTAACCAGGGCGACGGTCAGGTCCACCCGTAAGGTCCTCCTGTAACCAGGGCGACGGTCAGGTCCACCCGTAAGGTCCTCCTGTAACCAGGGCGACGGTCAGGTCCACCCGTAAGGTCCTCCTGTAACCAGGGCGACGGTCTGGTCCACCCGTAAGGTCCTCCTGTAACCAGGGCGACGGTCAGGTCCACCCGTAAGGTCCTCCTGTAACCAGGGCGACTGTCAGGTCCACCCGTAAGGTCCTCCTGTAACCAGGGCGACGGTCAGGTCCACCCGTAAGGTCCTCCTGTAACCAGGGCGACGGTCTGGTCCACCCGTAAGGTCCTCCTGTAACCAGGGCGACGGTCTGGTCCACCCGTAAGGTCCTCCTGTAACCAGGGCGACGGTCAGGTCCACCCGTAAGGTCCTCCTGTAACCAGGGCGACGGTCTGGTCCACCCGTAAGGTCCTCCTGTAACCAGGGCGACGGTCTGGTCCACCCGTAAGGTCCTCCTGTAACCAGGGCGACGGTCTGGTCCACCCGTAAGGTCCTCCTGTAACCAGGGCGACGGTCTGGTCCACCCGTAAGGTCCTCCTGTAACCAGGGCGACGGTCTGGTCCACCCGTAAGGTCCTCCTGTAACCAGGGCGACGGTCTGGTCCACCCGTAAGGTCCTCCTGTAACCAGGGCGACGGTCAGGTCCACCCGTAAGGTCCTCCTGTAACCAGGGCGACGGTCAGGTCCACCCGTAAGGTCCTCCTGTAACCAGGGCGACGGTCAGGTCCACCCGTAAGGTCCTCCTGTAACCAGGGCGACGGTCTGGTCCACCCGTAAGGTCCTCCTGTAACCAGGGCGACGGTCTGGTCCACCCGTAAGGTCCTCCTGTAACCAGGGCGACGGTCTGGTCCACCCGTAAGGTCCTCCTGTAACCAGGGCGACGGTCTGGTCCACCCATAAGGTCCTCCTGTAACCAGGGCGACGGTCAGGTCCACCCGTAAGGTCCTCCTGTAACCAGGGCGACGGTCAGGTCCACCCGTAAGGTCCTCCTGTAACCAGGGCGACGGTCAGGTCCACCCGTAAGGTCCTCCTGTAACCAGGGCGACGGTCTGGTCCACCCGTAAGGTCCTCCTGTAACCAGGGCGACGGTCTGGTCCACCCGTAAGGTCCTCCTGTAACCAGGGCGACGGTCTGGTCCACCTGTAAGGTCCTCCTGTAACCAGGGCGACGGTCTGGTCCACCCGTAAGGTCCTCCTGTAACCAGGGCGACGGTCTGGTCCACCCGTAAGGTCCTCCTGTAACCAGGGCGACAGTCTGGTCCACCCGTAAGGTCCTCCTGTAACCAGGGCGACAGTCTGGTCCACCCGTAAGGTCCTCCTGTAACCAGGGCGACGGTCAGGTCCACCCGTAAGGTCCTCCTGTAACCAGGGCGACGGTCAGGTCCACCCGTAAGGTCCTCCTGTAACCAGGGCGACGGTCTGGTCCACCTGTAAGGTCCTCCTGTAACCAGGGCGACGGTCAGGTCCACCCGTAAGGTCCTCCTGTAACCAGGGCGACGGTCAGGTCCACCCGTAAGGTCCTCCTTTAACCAGGGCGGCGGTCAGGCCCACCTGTAACCAGGGAGATGGTCGGACCTACCTGTAACCATGGTGACGGTCTGGCCCACCATGCCAGCCAGTCCAGTACATGTCTGTAACCCAGCTGTCTTCACCAGTCGTGCTGTGACGTCTCTCCCGGGACTGGAGGCAGCGTTTGGGATCTCTGGTTTCTCTAAACTGTGAGTGTCGCGGTGAGCGGCTGTTATCCGTGCTACGTGTCGGTGCTTTAGTCATGTTGTACTGCAACAGTTAAAGGTAGAGTCCGAAGTCCCTCCAGCGTTTCTGTTTGCAAACAACAGCATTCAAACTTAGCGCTCCTCCCTCTCAGGCTAATGGCCGCCTCGTTCTAGCTAGATTCAACTTCAAGCTTCTCCTTCAGAGCTCAGAAGCAGCTACAAGCCAAACTATGATTAACCTGGTTTTCCAAAGTGCATTATCTGAAGCTCTGACCTTTTCTGTGGTGCATCCATGGTGTTTCCTTTCTTTCTTTTTTTTTTTTTTCCTTCGAGCTCCAATCATGAGCTTACACAGCGTCATGCTCTTAGCTCTGTCATTGGCTGCTGATATAAACGGAAATCTCCACCCAGAAACGTCCCGACCAGACCAGAACAATACAAAAGCGCGAATTACAGGCAGGGGGAGAGAGAGTTGCATTCAAGCGCACCACTGCACGCGATTAGAGGCCCAAAGGCGGGTTTTGAGACAGATTTCACTTGCTCAAGTCTAACATTTATTTTTTACGGGGGGAACTTTGGACTATACCTTTAAACTTCATGGTCTGTTATATCTGCAACGTCTCTGGTTGACCTGGTGTCCAGTACCTGTCCATCCAGGCCACGCTACATAATCTAGATGACTAAGGAAGGGAACCTCGTCTCTGCTTCTGTGTGGGAGGTCAGAGGTGTTGTAGCAGTTTCAGAGCTCTGTAGAGATTGTTATTGAAGGATGTTTGGTGTAAATGGTAGATTATTCTTTATAAATGGCCTTTCTTTGTTCCGACCCAGCACTGGGGAGTTTGAAGGTCTCATTTGTAGGTGAACACTGTGGTTGCTGCTCAGGCTGAGAGGTGAAGTCTTATTTTTGTTTGGATGTTATTTATTGGCAGTCAGGCCTGTGTCTGTACTTCAGTCTCCGTGAACCTGCTGAAAAAGGAAACGACTATTCCACTCACGGTCTGACTCATGGCAGCTTGTTTGAAATAAAAATGTGACCTTTCTTTGTGTTTACTCGGACAAGTTTGTGATTGTGTGTAATGATTTCACTACAATGTCACATGTAAATAAAATTCTTTTTTTTAAAAAACACGTCTGAACTCATTTACAACAAATCTGAAACTTGACGTTAAATCTGGACTTAAGTGAACACATCAAACTTCACGTAAAACTTGTGAAGCAGCATAACTGGTGCTTCTACACAGCTTAGCCTGTGGAGCTGAGCCACTTTACCGGGAACCGTACAGAGCAGCTGTAGCTCCTGCAGGGCTGCATCAGTCGCTGTGATGCGACAGCAGCATCTGCTGCAGGTAGTCCGTCGCGCTGCAGCTGGACGGCTCATTCTGACCCAGGAACAGCAGCCGGTGGTAGCTGGCCTGAGCCACCTCGCACGTGATCCTGAAACACAGGGGTGAAGCCAGTGATGTCACACATGCTGATGACATCACACATGCTGGCGACGTAGATGTGTAACTGCTTTACCAGTTGCATATATCATCCGTTCTGGGGTCAGGATGCACCTGCACCCACTGACCGATGGACCACATCCTCAGCAGGCCGTCATGTGAGACAGCTTGTCCATCCTGGTCTGCCTCTTGGTGAGCGTTGGGGATGTCTTCGTAGCACAAGAAGAAACTGGAAGGAGCAGAAGCGCAGCCGTGACGCCAGCTGATGCTGCCGCCAGCAGCAGTGCATCTTCATCATCCAGACTCACTAGTCCGTGTGATGGTCCTCGAGCCCGTCCTGCCCGTCTCCGTCCTCATCGTTGCCTCTCCTCTGCTCCACGTTCCAGCGCATGCGCTTGAACAGTCCAGTGTCGACCCGGGCCAGGTACGGCGTCGGCTTGCAGTAACGGAAAGTACTCAGCCTCAGCGGGCCCAGCTGACTCTGACCGATGCAGAAGTGGGACATGCTGCAGAGACCAGATCATACATATGTATATGTATCATGTATACACATACATATATATGTATATACACACTACTCACAAAAAGTTAAGGATATTTGGCTTTTTGTATGATGTCAGAATGAATCTAAAATCTACTTCAACCTTTCCAGGTGAACTGAATTAAACTTTCTCTAAACGTTTCAATGCACGTACACTGTTCAATGGTTAAATATTTATTCTGCATCATTCTGTTCTCTAAAAAACGAAAGTTGAATATCCCTAACTCTTTGAGAGTAGTGTGTGTGTGTTGTATATATATATATATATATATATATATATATATATATACTGTGTGTGTGTGTATATATGTATGTATGTGTGTCTTCCTCAGAATTATTCATACCCTTCCGTTGAAGAAAAAGGGTAAATTCACAATCGTAATTCAAATGAGAAAAAAACTAATAAATAAAATTTATAATTATAATTCAGTGAAGTGAAATGTTCTGAATTGGGGTTGAAAATAATATTTTTAAAAAAATAAAGTGGTCTCAGACCAAATGGAGCACCCTGCTCATGAACATGGACCAACATACCTGTCATCAGGTGCAGACGTCTGATTGGACGTTACAGAAACACCTGATTGCAGTGATTGTCTCAAAGTGTTGCTCAACAACATTTTAGTTCAGGACCCCCATCATGTTTACTTGTTTTATTTTTTCTGTGTTTGTTTTTAATATTTCTGTTGAACCACAATTCAAAATCGATGTCATGATTTTCATATTTTTTATCACTTTTGTCAATTTCATCTGATTTCACTAACAGCTGATTTTTTTCCTTCTTCAGTTTGAGGGTATGAATGATTTTGAGGACAACTGTACATGCATATATACATATTCTTTGCTGGAATCCAGCAAGCAAAACAAAGTGCTGCTCGGCGGTGAATATGAACATGCAACCGTGCGTACTTGCTGGGTTCGGTCTCATCCAGACTGAGCAGGTCATGGCTGGCGTAGGTCAACAGCAGCTGTTCCAGCCGCTCACACAGCTGCTGAGAGAAGTCCAACAGCTGCACACACAGGAGCGCCAGTAAGACGTCGTACAACAAAAGCAACATGCAATTCCTCCTGGAACTTAACCGACCGAGAGGTAGACGAGGGTCTGGTGCAGTTCATATTTCCAGCATTCATCAGTGTCATGACCATACATCAGTTTGTGGTTTTTGTACAAAAAAGGATATGAATTGGGCTGTTTTTCATGAAGTGGGTCTGTGTTTGGGGACAAGTTAAGGTTTATGTTAAACAACAGGTTCTCAATGGCTACATTCACACATATGAAGCCATGTTCTCACCATGTAACCCAGGAGTCTGCAACCTGCAGCTCCAGAGCCACAAGTGGCTCTTTGGACCTTCCACAATGGCTCAATAACACCGACTAAAAATGATAGAGAACTGAGTAATATCTAAAAATATAGATGATAACAAATGTAGGTTTTACCAGCTTTTCATGGGAATAACTGCACTTAAAGGGGAAGTTTGTTTTTTTTCCACCTGGATCTATTTTCTAGCATGAAATCCGTTCATTTCCTCACCCAGACAGTTTCAGTGTAACTTGAAGCAGGTGAAGAGGAGGCGAGTGTTTCCATCTTCATCTCCTCAGTAGAGTTTAAACTCATATCTGTGTCTGAGTTTCAGCTGGTTGACGTGTTTTCAGACGCACGTGCTGTCTGAGGCGCCGTGCACGCTCATCCTGTGGAACGTGCACTGTCTGAGGCGCCGTGCACGCTCATCCCGTGGAACGTGCTTGTCTGAGGCGCCGTGCACGCTCATCCCGTGGAACGTGCGCTGTCTGAGGCGCCGTGCACGCTCATCCCGTGGAACGTGCGCTGTCTGAGGCGCCGTGCACGCTCATCCCGTGGAACGTGCGCTGTCTGAGGCACCGTGCACGCTCATCTTGTGGACGTGCGCGTGTCTGTGGGTGGTTGCATCACAGAAACTCAGAACAGCTATGACATGCTGTAAACCTGATAACTAACATCAGTTTAGTTTTTAATCCAAGAGCTGAACATAAACCTGTTCCTGAGGAAATGAGACCTGAAACCAGTTTGTGAGCTGGTGCTGGATAGAAAACCAGATCAGGATAAATGAACCTGACTTTATCGGCGGTGCTGGGTCTGGTAGGAAACGCTGGCTCGGGTATGTAGTATGAACTCGGCTGTGATGTTAAAGTTTAGTAAACTTGTTGATAAAACACAAGACAGTTAATATTTGTTCATCTTTTCTCCATTACTGTACCAAGGAAATAGCGAACCATGACCTGTGTACCGTTACAGCCCGAATACATATATACATGCGTTCTGAGGTATCTATTTATGGCCACCCCTATGTGAGTAATGGTCTCTCCCTAGCCATCCCAGTGAAAAATGTCTGGCTCTGCCACTGGATAAAGATATGTTTTTAATAAAAATATAAAAATAATACATGAAGTTTATTAAAGAAATGCACAAAACTGATCAATTTTGACCAGATTTATCATTAAAAATGATCTGTTTAAAAGGAAAACATATATCTTCCTTAATCAAATATTTTTTTAAATGACAAATTTAATAAATAAATGTGTAAATGAGGCAAAATATTGTTGAATCTGCAGGTTATTGATATGTTCTCTAAAAGCATACTTTGTTAAACACATGGATCATGTACTTGGATGTCTGTGCAGTGATAGTATTGTACGTTTTTGTGATTGTAGGTTACTACAGTATAGTGCTGTTTTTCTGCTCTGTCCCACTGCAGATCAGGTTGAGCTGAATCTGAACTAACATGGATTTGACGCCCTTTATCTAAACGAGGGATGCACGATAACCTTTTTAAAAAAAACGATATTGATAACCGATAGATTTCAGTTCCCACAGGCTGATGGGGGGGTCAGCGGTTGGGGCTTGGCAGGCCACTGGTAGGGCCCTGACCGGTGGCTGTCGGTCGGTGCTGGGTGGTCGGCCATCCAGGGGCGGGTGCTTGGGGGTGGCCCCTGCCGCCTGAGCCGGGGGGCCCGGCTCGGCGCTGGAGGGTCCGGGGCGGGGGGGACGTGGGTCCTCTGGCTCGGGCTGGTCTTCACGCCCTGGTGTCTAGTCACTGCACTGGGGGCCAGGGTGCCCCTGCTATGTGTGTGTTTGTTAGTAGGGGTATATGTGTGGGGATGGGGGTTGCGGCACAGCCGGGTTTTTTCCGCGCCAGATGCGGTACATGTGGGTGTTCGGGGTATAGGGAGGTGGGGGGGGTATGTGTGGGGGTGGAAGGAGGAGTGGGTGAGTGTGTCTAAGGTTGGAGAAGGGGGTGTTGGTGCATGTGTGTGGGGGGAGTGTATGTGGGAGGTGGGGGATTGTGTGTGGGGTGGAGGGAGGTGCATGTGTGTGGGGGGAGTGTGTGGGAGGTGGGGGATTGTGTGTGCGGTGGAGGGAGGTGCATGTGTGTGGGGGGAGTGTGTGGGAGGTGGGGGATTGTGTGTGGGGTGGAGGGAGGTGCATGTGTGTGGGGGGAGTGTTGTGGGAGGTGGGGGATTGTGTGTGGGGTGGAGGGAGGTGCATGTGTGTGGGGGGAGTGTGTGGGAGGTGGGGGATTGTGTGTGGGGTGGAGGGAGGTGCATGTGTGTGGGGGGAGTGTATGTGGGAGGTGGGGGATTGTGTGTGGGGTGGAGGGAGGAGTGTGTGAGTGTGGTGGTGGAGTGGGGGTGTGGTAGCCTTGGTAGCACTCTGGTGTCGGGTGTATGGGGCAGAGACATCGGGGTGGGTGTGTGGGGCTTGGCCGCCTGGGTCGGCGGGGTGGGGGGGGGGTGGGGTGTGTAAGTGTATCCATTTAATATTTTCTCTCTTTCTCTCTCCCCTCTCTCTCTCTCTCTTCCTCGCTCCTTTCTCTTTGTTCCACTTTCTATCATTGCTCCTGTTAACTTTCATTTTTCTCCTGTCAAGCCGAGCAACACGATGTAAAATGCTGTTATAAACAAATGTTTAATTAAAGAAATAAAATGAATAAACAGGATATCAAGGGGAGCCTTGTGTTTATACAGCTCCCCTTGGCAAAGCAAATCTGTTCAACACAATAAAGCAACCAGATCACCAGTCTGCTTGCTACAATGCTGGACAGGACAAGTTAAAAAAGAAAAAAACAATATATATATATATATATACAGTGGCTTGCAAAAGTATTCATACCCATGACCAAAACTAAATTGCTCAGAAAAGAACAAAGCAAAAGTGAGTTTCACCTTTTCATATGAAAGGAAATGGCACAAACTCAACAATCCATCACTGTTCCTGTTCGTAAGCGCTCTTTACTATGAATAGGTTGCATAAGTTTGTTGTTTGCAAAGTATTCACACTGTCATTAAGTCCCATCAGTACTTGGTTGCAGCTCCTTTGGCAGCAATAACAGCTACCAATCGCTTTGGATAGCCAGCAATGAGTTTTGTGCAGTGGTCCTTGGACAGTTTGGCCCACTCCTCTTTGCAATACTGCTCCAGCTGAGTCAGGTTACTTGGTGACCTTCGGTGGACAGCAATCTTCAGATCCCTCCACAGGTTTTCTATTGGGTTGAGATGTGGGCTTTGACTGAGCCAGTCTAGAACCTTCACTTTCTTCTTCCTGAACCATTCTTGTGTCACTCGAGCCGTATGTTTTGGATCATTATCCTGTTGAAAGGTGAACTTCCTCCCAAGCTTCAGGCTTTTTGCAGATTTGAAGACGTTTTCCTCCAGGATGTTGATGTATTTTGCACTATTCATAATCCCTTGCACACGGACAAGCTCACCAGGACCGGAGGAAGAGAAACAGCCCCATAGCATTATATTCCCACCTCCATGTTTCACGGCAGGGATGGTATGAGCTGGATCATCAGCTGTGTTGGCTTTGCGCCAAACATACTTCTTGGCGTTCAGGCCAAAAAGTTCTATTTTGGTTTCATCTGACCAGATCACACGTTCCTACGTGTGTGGTGGCATACTGCAAACGAGCCTTGAGATGTTGTTTCTTCAGATATGGCTTCTTCTTTGCAACACGCCCATAGAGACCTTCCTTGTGTAAAGTGCGGGATATTGTGGACTTGTGTACGTTAGTCCCAGCACCCTGGAGAGACTTCTTCAGGTCTTCAAGAGTGACGGAGGGGTTTGCTCTGGCTTCCCTGAGTAATTTCCTTTTGCCTTTTGCCGTGATCTTGGAGGGGCGCCCTGTTCTTTGGAGGTTCGCAGTGGTACTGTGGCGCTTCCACTTCTGGACCAGTGATGCAACAGTACTTTTTGGCACATTGAGTGAACTTGCGATGGCTACATAGCTTTGCCCATCTCTATGCTTCTCTACAACTTTCTTTCTGAGGTCTTCTGAGAGCTTCTTGGACTTCATGACTGTTGTCTGCTGACAAGCATGGGATGACTGTGGACAGGTGACTATTGGGCACTAATTATGGGGAGCAATCAAGGATATACAAATCACCTGGGCCATTTCCTTTCATATAAAAAGGTGAAACTCACTTTTGCTTTGTTCTGTTCTGAGCAATTGAGTTTTGGTCGTGGTATGAATACTATATATATACATATATATATATATAGAGAGAGAAAAAAAAAAAAAAAAAAAGAGATAGATAGATAGATAGATAGATAGATATTAATGGTGTGTTACATATAATGTTGAGTTTATTGTCATATACTTTGACAAATGGATCAAATTTCTAAAAGCGGCTCAGTTCAGCACTACAGCCGCCTTCACTGTAGTTACCATCTGGATGAACAGCAGCTGTTGCGTTACATTTAACCCTGTATAACCCGGTGATGCTGCATCATACAGCTCTGAGCTGTTGCAGTTGTCATGAAACGGTAACTGACAGGAAACCATGCAGAGGAAAAACAGGTGCGCCTGTTGGGGGATCTCTGTGGCCAGGAGGCATGATATTTTTCAAACGTGCAAGTGGGCGTGGCAACGTGTCGACAACGGGATTTGATGTCGACGATTTTTTAGAGCTGAGTAGTTGAGGTCATCAACGCGTCGCTACAAGTCTAGTGCATTTGCACATCCTGACCGTATGAACGACTCGCCTCATGTTTCCACTCCTAAGTCTATTATGTAAAAATCAAATTAAAAATCGAACAAGTTGTTCCCCTGCCTCGGAAATGTTTTATATTTAAACAAAAATCTAACCTGAGCTGGGAAATTTGGGAATTACAGTAACTTTAAATGATAATGTCACAGGGTGAACAGCCGGGTGCTGCCAGAGACTGGACTCTGCCCACTAGCATGCTTTTTATGCTTTTTGTGTGGGTTTTAACTTTGGTTTTATTCCCAAGCTAGTGGGAGCTTTTAACAAACTGATTTGCAGCACCTGGGGAGAAGGACCCCTCCCCTGACTTAATTGGAAGGAGAAAGATAAATGCCGGTGTGCGGACAACAGAAGCAGAGGATTGAGAGAGGGGACGGAGGGGAGGACTGGGTCCAGGAGGCGCAGCCGGGGGAGGACGTTGAGTCCCCCGGCTAGGGGGCTCGAGAGATGGCAGCGGTGGGGACGGAGACACAGAAGTGCGGCGTGGAAGCTGGAGGGCAGCCGTGGACACACAGAGAGGCCTATGGCCAGGAGGGCGGCTGCCGGGAGCAGCGGCCGCCATAGACCCAGGACTGGCCCAAGACGATGAAGCCGTGAGAGACGCCGACCACCGCAAGCCTTTTAGCCCTTTTAGCCTCTTATCTTTTCTTAATTTGCTACTTTTTAGTTGGACTTTTAGGATTATTTTAATACTTTTAGTTTAGTAGTTTATTTCTTTTTTATTTCTTTAATAAAGCTTTTATTTCTTAACCACCTGCTGGCGACGGCCTGTCTTTCTTTCCCCTCCTCTTGTAGTAGCCGGTATCTGTAAAGGACCACCTGTTCCAATAATAAAATACGAATTTTAACTTTACTGATCCCAGCTGGGAGGTCTGGCTCTGGGTTAGCCCCATCTCCAGATAGACAAGACAGCAGTGGGTGCCCGGAGTCGTTGGTGGGGGCTTAGGACCGTGCTCCAGGTCTCAGAGTGGTTCACCCTTAGCGCCACATCGAGGACTCCAACCTGGCAATCTGAATTCTTTCATCGACAGAAATGACAGCTAACATCTTCCATGTTTCCCACATCCCTGTCAGACCTGGACGGGCCGACACCCCCCTGCTTTCGCTACTGCAACACACCTGACTCACACTAATGCCTCAGAAAGAGGCTTGTGCAGAACTTGCTGGAGAATCAGGAGTGTTGCAGCAGGACAACATCTAAAACCTGCAGGACATGGACCCAAAATCACTGGAGTTGGTGATTAGCAGTTTACCTTTGGACAGACGTCAACAGGCACATGGTTGTACTGCAGGGTGCTGCTTCTGGCTGTGGACTCCAGGTAGTTAAAGAAAGGCTGGCAGGTGTACAGCAGGCAGGATACTGCATTAACAAGAGGCTCTGTCTCCAGATGGTCCTGCCTGCAACATACACCCACACACACAGAGAACCCCTCATACACAGAATCATCCATGTGCGATGAGTTTATCAGCTCTAGCAGAGCACCTACCCACTGACGAGGCGCTCATGTAAGTTATCTGCGTTGTTCAGAAAGAAGCGCAGCTGCAGCTGGATGGAGTGAAGGAGCCTCTCCTTCCGTCTGACCTGCAGGCAGCTGCAGGACCCATGACCACCACCAGGGGGCGCCAGAGCTACGTCAGCCAGCAGCAGCAGCGGCTCCTCCTCATCTGCAGCACAGATCCATTCATGCCCATCAGGGATCCATAACAGGAGTCCAGGGCCGTTTCTCAATTCCTAGTTTGCGTACTGCATACTCATGTACTTGTGAGTACAGACTTGTGGGTACGTACTGGAAGTCTACACTTGTGGAGTTCACAAGCACGGAATCTGCCTACTTGACAGATTGGGACAACGCAAACTTGTGACATCACCACCAATGGTGTGCAGCAAGTGAGCAGGGCTGCATGTCAACATGAAAATAATCTTGGATCATTCTACAGTTTGTTATTTATCGTTGTGGAGATGCAGTAATGGTAGTGAAACAAATGAAAACACTTAAAATAACTGCTCCAAAATCAATAATACTAACTGGATGTTTTGTTTTTTTCCCAATGTGTAAATAATATTTATTTCCAATACATAAGCACATTAATTCAAACGGGCAGTCAGGTCATAATGATATGATCAAAAACACCAGTGAGAGGAAAGCAGGAGGAGGAGCTGCTGATAAATGGTTAAGAACAGTAAAGAATAGAAATGATCGCTCAGGTTTGGCTGTTGGAGGTGGAGAAGGAAGGATGAGGCTGCTAAACGCTGCACGTGTGCAGGTGCATGCTGGGATTTATATCTATAGGCTCGTTCGGATTGACTGCGTCTGTCTACCGTCTGACTTCATGGTCAGAGGACGTGTGCATCCAGGGAGTCTCGGGGGCGGATGCCGAAGCAGCGCATCTCAGCTGGACAAGTTCGCCAACGTGAAGACTGCAATAACGGAGGATCTCGCGGCATTTGCCTTTATTTAGCTCAAAGTTACTGAACGCTGTGCAGATGTGATCAAGTCTGATTTCAGAGTATTGAAACAGCGTGTTGTTGACGCTGATTGCATGAACTTGTACTGGACTGTAGTAGACAGAATGTTGTTTACCTGTAAGGTGAAACACAGAGGACAGTAATCTGGTAAATGTCCAGGCTCAAATATAAAAACCATAAATGCTTTGCCTTGAAGAATAAATTTAAAACAAATAAAGAAATAGAAACTTATTTTTCTAGATGGGGCTGGAAATAAATATTATATATTATATATTTTTATTTTATTTTTATTAAGGATTTGGGTAGCATACTCATGGATAACATAAGGGGGAGCAAGTGGAAAGGTGGATACACACCAATAAGTCCATCAAATCCAAATTATGGAGAGGATTTGTGAAAGTTTTGGTATAACTTATTAAGCTTTATATTTATCTGAGTAGAATAACTTGTGGCTGTAACACGTTTGTGTTCCTCTGTTGCAGCAGTCAGATATCAGTCTGTCCAGATATCAGTCTGTCCAGATATCAGCTTCTGTCCAGGCTTGTGAACATCAGACCTAACTAAAATCTGAATCACCAAGGCTGATGTTTGTAGCCTGTTTAAAACACCTAAATGGATTTATTACTGATGGGGGCAGTCCCGTCCAACAATCGGAGCTTGCGTCAGTGAGAGGTGAAACCAATCAGATCCAGGTTCCGTCTGCATGGTGGTGGAGGCATGTCAAAAGCTGCAGTTGCTGAGGAGGAACTGCACGCTCCGACTGCAGACGGACGGCTCCCGCGATGTTTGGTGATCATGTGGTCTGGTCACGTTTTCCGGTGCCGTGCAGGCGCAGTCTGAGGTCGGACAAAGTTTCTAACCAGCATGCAACATTCCAGGACCACAATCCCTCACTTCCAGCCGAGTTGCGCTGCAGATAGCCAAAGTCGAACGAGCCTTATAAGTGTGCACGAGCCTCCCCTGATGCATGCTGGGTAAAACGGTCAGAGGAAGTTTTCATCCAGGGATTTCTTGAGTACTTGCCGAGAAGCAAACTTTTTAATGGAACATGATGTAGACCGCGGATGATGACGTTCCACGAGGCCATGAGCACGCAAGTACGCACAAGTACACATATGAAGAAACGGCCCAGACTTCTATACCAGCCAGATTCTAGCTTCTGTATCACATGATGGTGGTAGCCTATCAGATTCTAGCTTCTGTATCACATGATGGTGGTAGCCTATCAGATTCTAGCTTCTGTATCACATGATGGTGGTAGCCTATCAGATTCTAGCTTCTGTATCACATGATGGTGGTAGCCTATCAGATTCTAGCTTCTGTATCACATGATGGTGGTAGCCTATCAGATTCTAGCTTCTGTATCACATGATGGTGGTAGCCTATCAGATTCTAGCTTCTGTATCACATGATGGTGGTAGCCTATCAGATTCTAGCTTCTGTATCACATGATGGTGGTAGCCTATCAGATTCTAGCTTCTGTATCACATGATGGTGGTAGCCTATCAGATTCTAGCTTCTGTATCACATGATGGTGGTAGCCTATCAGATTCTAGCTTCTGTATCACATGATGGTGGTAGCCTATCAGATTCTAGCTTCTGTATCACATGATGGTGGTAGCCTATTAGATTCTAGCTTCTGTATCACATGATGGTGGTAGCCTATCAGATTCTAGCTTCTGTATCACATGATGGTGGTAGCCTATCAGATTCTAGCTTCTGTATCACATGATGGTGGTAGCCTATCAGATTCTAGCTTCTGTACCACATGATGGTGGTAGCCTATCAGATTCTAGCTTCTGTATCACATGATGGTGGTAGCCTATCAGATTCTAGCTTCTGTACCACATGATGGTGGTAGCTTATCAGATTCTAGCTTCTGTATCACATGATGGTGGTAGCCTATCAGATTCTAGCTTCTGTATCACATGATGGTGGTAGCCTATCAGATTCTAGCTTCTGTAATAATTAGAAGAAGAAGAAGAAGCAGCAGCTTCTTTAATAATATTACTATTATGTTTTATATTTGAACATTTTCCACTGAATAAATGTAAATAATCTTAACCTGTACTTAAGTTATTTGATAACTGAAAAAAATTTCTAACCTATTTTAATCTAATTTAGTCACCAATATAATTTATTTTTGTTTCAAGCATTTAAGTATTTCCTTCTAGTACTTTTGTTCTGAAGTTTTATTTGTACTATCCAATATTGCCCTTGCATTCAAACAATATCCAAACTCATATAATCGAGTTGAAACTTTTTTTTTCTTCTTTTTTTTTTTTTTACCTGTTTTTTTGTTTTGTTTTGTTTTGTTTTTTTGGGCCCAATTTCTAAAAGTTATCCCAGGTAGTTTGTTGGGTGTCATTAACAAAAATGTTAGATTTGGAATGTTCGAGCATTGCACTAAAGCTCGACAAAGTTTATTTTGGGATATTTTAAATATAAATAAGTACATTTACTTTATTTTTCAAATATAGAGAAATGGCAGAACAGATGGATACATTGTTTATTTTGTATATATTTATGTTTTGCTATGGGTTTTTTTGCATTAATTTAACATTTAAAGTATATTTGTTTCATTCATTTAATGTTTTATACATTGCAAAACAGATGTAAGGTTCATATTTGTAGCCTATACTTATTTTCAGCACTAGAAACCTTAGAAAGAAATGCTAAATTAATGCATCGTGTAACTAGAAAATAATTGTTATTATAATTGCAATTTCGATAATGGGCAAAATAATCGTGATAATGATTTTTTCCATAATCAGGCAGCCCTAGCTTTCAGGATACTAAATGGAGTTGGATACCATGATTCTATAAAACTTATATATATATATATATATATATATATACACTGCCTGGCCAAAAAAGAAGTTGCCACCTGGATTTAACTAAGCAAATAGGTACGAGCCTCCTATTGGATAATTACTGCGTGGGCGATTATCTTTCAGCTGGCAACAAGTTATTTAACCCCAACTGGTGCAATGACTTGCTTCTTATTTCCTAAACAACCATGTGGAAAGACACATCCGTGGTGGTGGAAAAGATGTTAGTCTGTCTGAGAAGGGTCAGATCATTGGCATGAAGAGGTGAAAACATCTAAGGAGATGCAGAAACTACTAAAACTGGGTTCAGAACAGTCCAACGCATTCTGAAAAACTGGAAGGATAGTGGACCATCGTCTTCCAGGAAGAAATGTGGCCGGAAAGGCAGATGAAGTGATGCAGCATCATGCCTAGTGCTACTGTATGAGTCTGTGGGGGCAGTGTGATGATCTGGGGTTGCTGCAGTTGCTCAGGTCCAGGTTCAGCAACAGTATGAGCTCAGATAATGAGGTCAGCTGATACCTGAATATACTGAATGAGCAGGTTATTCCATCAATGGATGTTTCTTTCCTGATGGCACGGCCATATTCCAAGATGACCGTGCCAGAATTTATCGGGCTCAGATTGTGAAAGATGTTTCAGGGAGCATGAGACATCATTTTCACACATGGATTGGCCCCCACAGAGTCCAGACCTGAACCCCATTGAGAATCTTTGGGATGTGCTGTGGTCAGACTCTACAATCATCATCAAGATCTTGGTGAAAAATTGATGCAACAGGATGCAAATAAATCTGGTGACATTGCAGAAGCTTCTGGAAACACAGCGAATGCTGCCGCAATCAAAACTAAAGGTGGTCCAACCAAATGTTAAATGTTTGACTTTTTTTTTGTTGGCGACTTTTTTTTTTTGGCCGGGCAGTGTACATACATATATACACACATATATATATTTATATATGACATATATGTATAAAGATATATATTCTATACAGCTTTCTCTAAAATCACAAACAATAAGATTTCTGTACATTACATATTTCAAAACATTTGAAACTATGTTTTGAGTGTTAAATAGCACAATTCCTCTTTGTACAAAAATGTTTGAATAAAGGCAGGGGGTTGCTGATGTTTGAAACTTATAACTGATCTCAAGTACAGATCTGTGTCAGTTTTGGGGGCAAAATTATGGAACAGACATTTTCAAAAAGACTAAAATCTAAAATGATCAAAGTTTATTGTGACACTTTATCAAATTAGATTTTTCAGGTTAAGTTTTTATGTGTTTTGTAATGCTGTAGCCTACTAGTCCTGATGTTTCTTTGTGAATTGTTCCTATGATGGTACAGGATAGGCAAAACAAGCCTTTTTCTGAAAAATTTTATTGAAATTCTAAAATAAATCATCTTTATTTTTTTGTATTTTATTTGGTTTTTAAACCGGAATCCAAGCATTTTCCAAGATCCAAGATTTCGGTATTGCTCTCTTACTGCCATTATTCAACTAATGGCGGAACCGCCTCTATCCAGTTTGATCTGTTTAACTTATCCGGCGCATTGAAAGCTTTTATGTTGCAAGCATGAGGGACATGTTAAACCTCGGGGTCCGGAGATGAGGAGACTCTCTCGGGGTCCGGAGATGAGGGGACTCTCTCGGGGTCCGGAGATGAGGAGACTCTCTCGGGGTCCGGAGATGAGGAGACTCTCTCGGGGTCCGGAGATGAGGGGACTCTCTCGAGGTTCGGACCCGGACTCCGGGTTCGGACTCCCGGCGCAGTCCGAGTCCTCCCCGCTCGTGTCCTCCCGCAGCACCTCCCAGAAGTCGGCCGGTCCTGGAGCGAGACGATCCAGCTGGAGCTCCAGCTGGTCTTCAGCTTCTGTCATGTTGTCAGCCGATCTTATTTCTGACTCCTGTCCTGATGAACACGATAATGGGCAGCTATGGCTGAACTGTGTCAGACTGCATCATAGATATATATCTACTGTATCTATGTGATATCTATGAGGCTGCCTGACGACGCAGCTTTAGCCTGACTGCTAGCTACCTGACGACTATGCTAACTGCTAACCGCCCAAATTACGTGCAACACTAAACACAAAACATTCGTTAAATACACGCTGGTTATTTTTTAAAAAAAAATACATTTAGTAGTTATGTCGTATATTTTCATTAATATTTGTGTTTTAGCAACGTGTTAACGTTACCTTCCTCTTCCTCTAAGCCGCTCAGTGAAGGTTGAAGGCCAGAACTTTATTTATTTGAAGTGTGTCGGTTTTTATTCTTTTTCTTTTACAAATGAATTAATTTTATTCAGTTGCTGAGTGGTTGATGTAAAACAGCTGAACTAGGCAAGCTTCGGTTTTGGATTTTATTTTGCTTTTATGATCCATTTGTTCATTTTGGGTGAATACTGACAGAAAATGAATAATTCAGCCATCATTATAAAGTAATCACCAGAAAGTGTTGGGGGAAGTAAGCCACCCCTCCTGATGAGAGCAGCTGGGCACATTTCTGCTCCTCAAACTGGAGTTTTAGTGTCAGAGAGCAGATTTTAACGGGAAGCATTGTGGCTGCTGTGGAGGGGACATGTTAAACCACAGTTTAGGTCGTTTCCCATCTGTTACTGCTCCAGCCATGCTCCAATGCTGCCTTCATTACAGGGTGAGGAGTCAGTGTCGCCAACAGTCATAAAAAAGATGCATTTCTTTTTAAAGATGGGATTTGTGGCTCTTTAAAGGGAGCTAGATCTTGAGGAGCCGTTCCTAAAGAACCATTCGAAAGACCGGCTCGTTCTTATTTTTCATTTATTATTTTTATTTTAAAATTAAATCAACCTTAATTAATTTTTTTATCGAGTAACCAGTCACCGTTTGCAATTTAAAAGACAAGGTTTGGAACAGAATAGTTCAAACTTCCACAATCCATAAATATAGAACAATCCAGCCAAACGCAACAACTAGACCGTCCGCCATTACCTGGGGAGCGTTTCTGTTTGTGTGTAGTTAGAACAGATGAGAATCTGACTTTTTTCTAAACAACATGGAGGAAATGTGGAAGGACGTCACATTCCTGGTTGTTGGAACATCAGAGGAAAACTTTAATGTGGTAATAAGTGAAGAAGAAGATCACAGACATTTATTTCAAGAAGATTTCTGCTGTTTGGGACAAACAGTGGACGGTGCTGCTCAGTCCACTGATGTCAGTGTGTTCGTATGGGGAGGAATATCGGCCAATCAGAGCAGAGGAGGAATAACTTGCTGCCACGGTGGAGAAAACACTGGATTTAATCCCCAACAACAAAAACACGGTAAATTATGGTGAACACTCATTAATCTGACACTTAATTTCACGTATCTATGCTCCCGAAAATGAGGCACCACATAACGTGATCATGCTAGCTAATGCTAACAGAGACAGCTGTGGTTCATGCTAGCTAATGCTAACAGAGACAGCTGTGGTTCATGCTAGCTAATGCTAACAGAGACAGCTGTGGTTCATGCTAGCTAATGCTAACAGAGACAGCTGTGGTTCATGCTAGCTAATGCTAACAGAGACAGCTGTGGTGTTGCTGAGAGTTAATGACTAATCTGGGAGATATTGTGAAATATCAGGTTATTTGCTCTGATCAGGGCAACGTTGGGACCAGAAAATAAAAGCAGTTCAGTCAGAAACACAAACGGATCAGGAAGACGGTGTCCTGCAGCCTTTAGTTTCATCTGCAGGACATGTGAAGCTACGTGGTCTGTACAGTCCTGAAACAAAACCAGAAGCCAAATATGGGAGAAAATAGAAAAGGAACAACCTTTGAAAGAGTTTAGTTTTTTAAACTTTGATAAGTAATCAGAGATGTGCGTGTTATTCCAGTGTGGCTTGTCATTAAAGCCAGTTTCTGGAGATGAATAATTGTTTAAATTAATGATCTCCTGTAAAAATAAATGTCAGAATACTGCAGAGATCTGTGGATAACATACCTGTAGGTTATCATGACCTTAGACGACTGTACAATGTTGTAAATCCAGATATTCACGCTGCTTTTCATGTTGGTATAGGAGGTCATTGGGACGAGTCCCCACCTTAATGGCGGCACCGCAAGATGGTGCAGCACACAAAACACTTGTCAGATTAGTGTATATACTTGGAAAATAATTGGTCATAATTTTCATTTTGTTTGTGTTTTCATAGTAAAAATGTTATCATGTGGCTCCACGGTCCTGTGCTTTGACAGTGAGATCACTATTTTGGATTTTTACTTCCTAAAACCCTTAAAAACTAAGCTGAGTAGGCAAAAAAAAAAAAAAAAAAAAAACCTATTGCAATTATTTTTCACGCATGAACATGTAAGTAATGCAAAAATATTCACATTATAAAAGAATAGACTCATGAAAACATACAGTATATGTTGCTGTATAAAATCTACTATATGGGACTTTTTAAAAAATACAGTAAAAATACAAATATAAGTAGAGTAAAGCTGAGCTACATTAGTGTAAACTGAACACAGTTTCTGAGCAACACTTTCTGCCCGTGATGCGTTCACATGAATGACGCGTGTGGGACATCAGACTGACAAAATGCACACGCGTGTCACGAGATGGCAGCGTGGACAGTTTGGATATAAAAAAAAATGGCTCACAACTAAGATGTGACTCTCATCGTTCATTTTAAAGAGTCGTTCAAATAAATCAAGTCGTTCATGAACGTCGCATTTGTCTTTCTTTTGTTTGGGTCCAAAACCAAAATGAGACTCTTGCATAAATCTGCATACAAGATGTTTTACTTTAAACATTTTCTTCAGAGTCGGGAAAGATTGGACAGTTTCCATTAATATCTTGAATGCAGGGTAATATTAGATGTAAGTAAAACTAGAGAACAGAAGTACTGGAAAGAAATGCTTTTAAAACAATAAATTATATTGATGAGTAAATTAAACAAAATAAGATGAAATATTTTCAGTTATCAAATAACTTACATACAGGTTAAGATTGTTTACATTTATTCAGTGGAAAATGTTCAAATATAAAATGCAATAGTGATATTATAAATTTATCAAAACATAATGTTCATTAACCTGAAAGATACCAAAACATCATCATCTTCATCCTGACCACTAAGTCATCATCATGACATCTGATATGAAATATAAGATAATTATATTGAAATAAAATATAAGATAAATGTAAAGTTAATACATTTATTTTTAGAAATATATGGAACTGATTCTTTCATCAGACAATGTAAATAGTATTTTATTTATTTGTATATTTTATTATAACACATATTAGAATTAGAATGCTTTATTGTCATCGTACACAACAAAATTTAAAAGTCAACTGTCGTGATGCAAAAACAGATAAAGAACTGTAAAATTAGGCAAGTGACAACATATAAAAATCAATAAATAAGGGGAAAATATGTGAATCAGTGGGAATAAATAATGTCTCTTATTAATCACTTATTTGATTGCACTGGGGTAAAAGGTGTTCATGTCATGTTCTTCTTTACTAAATGTGTGATGAAATAGAAAATAAATGTAAAATAGAATATGTAAATAAATAAGATGAATAAATTAAGTGAATGAAGTTATTATTGAAACCGCCCTTATTTTCCTCCAGAAACCCTCTGGTCAGTCGTGATTTTTTCATTTGGCACGAAATGAAAGCGTCTTGAAAATGCATTTGTGATTTTTACTGGACTACAGGAAAACGTGGTGTTTTCATTACTTAAAGGTTATTACGCTGTTCTTTTCCTGGTTCAGGGACATCACAGTGGACCTGGGCTAGAATAAAACCTGAGGCTGTAGAAGGACTCTGCACTGAAGACGTCTGACAGCCACCGTTCCAGCTGCATGACTTCCACTGATCGGACAGTACGTGTGTTATATTTGCCTTTGGATGCCGGAGTAAAGCAGAGGTGAAAGGACTGAAGCTCAGCTGTGACTCAGCTGCACTCGTGTCGGCTGTAGAGAGCCAACTGCCTCGTTGCTGCAGGATATGGCGTGTCTGTATCCTGGTTACTCTCTTCCTCCTGCCACATTTTCATCTTGCAAATCAGATATGCAAACATGCTCAGTTCATTCTTCTCCTGTCTGCTCGTAATGCCAACTCCCCGTCTGCTGGTCCATGTTCAGGTGTCGTTTCTGTCTCTATCATTGATCATTTACTTTGTGCTGATTATTCAGATGTATGCTGGAAGACGCACGACTGAAGCTTTTACATGTATAGTTAAAAATCTCTTGCAGCAGAGCTGTAAAAATCAGGCAGCTAAACAGATAACATGGACAATGTGTAATTCATCCATATGAGGGCATTGTGCCTTCCACTCGTGCACTTTATGATGTCACACACTTAGATTGATTGATGGTGTCCTCCATCTGGCCTGAGGTCAACAACATTCTTATTTGTTTTTATTTGATCATTTTCATGGTCATGTACCTTGATCTCCTTCCACTATTGTTTTTATTTCATGCGTTGGTTTGTCCGGAGACTAACCATGGAAATTAGCCTTGCTATAATCCTGCAAATTTACATTTTCTATGTACACTGATATGCATTGTCCCTTTTAGATAAATAAATGAAATTAAATTAAATAAATGAAATGAAATGAAAAATACTTTATTCATCCCAGAAGGAAAATTCAGTATTGTAAAAGCTCACTTTTTTTTTTTCTTCTTCTAATAAACAAAAAAGTCAGTCAGTCTTGTTCTTCAGGGTGATGGTGCTGGCAGGAATGAATTTCTGTATCTCCGTCCTACAGTGAACCTGACGCAGCCTCCCACTGAACACACTCTGTTGATTCTTCACCGTGTTGTGGAGAGGATGGGAAGAGTCCTCCATCATCTTCATCAGCTTGTGCAGCATTCTTTTCTGAACGATCAGCTCCAGCGGCTCCAAAAAAACTCAGTTTTACAGGTAAGCTGTATAACTGCTTGGTGGGATTTTGTTTTGGGTAATTTTCCAGGAAAACGGCAGTGATCCTTGCAGGTTTGCGGTGAAAGGATTTTAGGGGTGCATGTAATTGTCAAGATTTCAAGTTATAGCGTCAAACATCCAGAGAAAGACTAAATGAGCCCCAAAGGCACAAAATAAACAACAGATGGAGGAAAAATGATCACAGACACACACAAAGTTATGCTAAATATACAAAATGACTATCATTCCACTGAAAGATCACAGGTCTGATGCCCTGCTGAGCCAGTGCACATGTGAAAGTGTTCTTTGGGAAGACAAGAAGACTCTGGATGTTGTGCATTCATTCCTCACACACGTCTGGTAGAGGAAGACTGTGACTGTTGCTGGCATGTAAAGGGCTTTCAGTGGTCAGCAACACTAAGGAAATGTAGCCAAAGTGACTGAGAACAAATAAAAATATCAGAAAATCACCACAACTATCCAGATGACCACCTAGTGCATAAAAATGACTCAGGGCAAAAAGGGCAGAATAATAAACTGACATATAACATGAAAATAACATCAAGACCAAAAATCACCCCAAAAGTTGAGGAAAATGGTCAAAAACGAGTCTGAGTTTGGTCTTTAGTCTAATTTAGAATAAATGCTTAAAATAATGCTGATTAAGTTTTTGTTTTCATGTTTTTATTTCAATTCGTCAGCAACAAGTGGAAATAGAGAAAATGGAGAAAAACAAACAAACAAAAAAAAACATAAACAGTCGCAACCACAACATAAAATAATACGTGTTTCAAACAAAAAGTATACTAAGTTTGGAATGGTAAAATAAATCCTATTCATACTCTTCTGTTAAAGAAATGTAACGTTATGTCTGAAAGAAATTAAATAAATGTGGTTTTAATCACAGAAATTGATTTATGTGTAAAACGTTTAGATAATTAGCAGGTTAACTGTATAAAAGTGATATTTCTGCTTGCTTTCATCATCTAATCTTACTATAATGTCTCCAACACGGAGAAAAGATTACTTAATTATTAATTATTGTTATAATTATCATTATTGATTAGTATAAGTAATTACTATTAGTATTATTAGCAAGTATGATATTAAAAGTGAGATTTCTGCTTGCTTACGTAATCTTATCTTACTATAATGTCTCCCAACATGGAGAAAAAAATTACTTAATTATTAATTATTGTCATAATTATCATTATTAATTAGTATTAGTATTATTATTAGCAAGTATGAGATTAAAATTTATATGATTCTGTGAGCTTACAATAACCTCTCCAACGTGGAGAAAATGAAGGTAGATGTTCTCCATCATTCAGGTTCTACAGGTTACGGCAGGTCACGTGACGCCCCGGGGCGCGCCCCCGCCGTCCAGCGCTGGACCAATGAACGCCCCGGCTGTAGCGTCGGGAGCGCGCGCTCCGGTCTCGCGCCCTCCGTCAGTTACCGTTGGATCTGGAAACGGTGCGCGTGCTCTTCTTCCGCACCAAAACAAAGAAAGTCGCTTCGGTTCGGCTTGTCCGTACCGGAGCACGCGGGACGTAACCTGCTCCGGCGTCTAACGTCTCGGAGGGTGACGTGAGCGGCTCGCGAGCGGCTGACAGCCCCCCGGCTCCGCGAGCATGTGATGGGCGGCTGAGGCGATTGTTACCGGGAAACGCGGACCGGAGGAAGGGCTTCTGCCCGGAACATCCCGCCTGGACGCGGCTCGCCGCCCGGCTCCAGAGCGGCAGCAGCAGGCGGACCCGGCGGGGCTTCCAGCTAGCTGTTGCCCCGGAGAGGGTGGACCTCCGACCGGCAGCTCAGTAGCTTTCTCTGCACAGTGACGGAGGATTTCTCCCGAGAAGAAGAAGAAAGCAGCTCCCGTCGCAGTCCGTGGACGTGTTTTATTCATCTCCTTTTCCCGCGAGGCCGGTGGGACACGGAAGGACCGGCCAGGACCGACCAGGCTACCGGGACGGGGGTAGGACCAGCCAGGCTCGGCTAGGCAGCGACTACGCGGTGACCTCTTTGTGTTCACGCCGCAGAAAGTTGGACTGAACTCGAGGACGGAGGCGCGCGACGGTCCCCGGTCCCGTTTGATCGTCTCATAAAGGAGACGAGGCTGTCCTGAGGGGACAACTCCTACATGAGGACACGCTGTCTGGGAGACTGAAGACAGGCGAGGACAGCCATGGCGAACGACCAGGTCCAAGTAAGTCCAGTATCTGGAGGTCCTGCTGCCATGCAGTAGTCTGTAGTACTTATGCTGCGCTCACAGTATACTCAGGATACCCCCAGTACACTGTCAGTACTCGGGTGGTCTTCCTCCTGTCTGTTGTAGGACATAATTTCTCTTCATCATAGAAGACGTTTGCGTGCAAAGATTAAATCTGAAATCAGTCATAAAAACAACAATAATGACGTTAAAGTGTCAGCAAACATTTGAATTTACTCTCATCTTAAGCCAGGCTCCCATCATCCAAACTGGGAACCATTTAAAGACCATCCAGACTCTTTATTTGCTATTTATGATTAATAAATGTCCCTAGATGTGCACCGA
Source organism: Atherinomorus stipes (assembly GCA_023101725.1). NCBI lineage: Eukaryota > Metazoa > Chordata > Actinopteri > Atheriniformes > Atherinidae > Atherinomorus > Atherinomorus stipes. The sequence continues at coordinate 57,040 of JALJCO010004969.1, forward strand.
TCCAGTTTTTTCCAGTCCGATACCTGGGCTGGGCCATCAGCTGATACCCGACAGCATCCGATACTTCTGTTGAATCAATGAACTGGATAGCTTCCATGTGAGCGGCTTGACATAAACATTTAGCTTGTTCAACAGACAAGGTAACAGATGTACTTAATAGGGATACACGATATAGGAATTTTGGCCGATATCCGATATGCTGTTGTTTTAAAACCCATGCGGCCGATAGCTGATGTCGATCCTGATATTAAAGCTGAAAAACAAATGATGTGATATTCATTCATTTTGCAAAATTAAAAAATGACCTCAACTTGTTATGTAGAACAAGTCAAACTGAATGACGGTTCAAACAAAACTAAAGGATCTGCGTTACATCCTGGAACCACCTGGAGTTTCTTCTCCCTGAACCCCCCCCCCCACTAAAACAGGGATGTTTGGTTATTTACAGAAACGATTGTTGTGTGTAAACTCTGTTCACACAGAGCGTCCTAAAAGAAACTGTCCTTAGAAGTTTTAGGGGGCAGATTATATTGTGCATCCCTAGTACTTAATGTTATTAATCTACAAATAAAAGAGTACATTTATTATGATATTAAAAGAAATGACTGGACTCATTCATCCCATATCTGATCCAGCTGATTTGTCAGTATTGGAGCCGATACCTGACCCAGGTATCGGTGCATCTCTACTGATACTCAGTAATCGACTAGTTGCAGCTTTAGATGGTGAAATAGGTCTGGTTTGGTGATTAAACCAGTCTGAACCTGAAACAGCTTTGTTTGTTTGCTTGCTGCTTGTTTGTTTTAGGGATGCACGATATTATCAGCCTATCGGTATCGGCCTATATCGGCCTTAAAACTGAGTATCGGACATTGGCCACCCCACCGATATTTAACCGATCAGCCCGCTGTCTCTAAAGTCTAAAAAAACCAAAAACTTCTTCTTTAAAACTTCTAAAGACTAGGGGTGGGAAAAATATTGATACACTGAAATATTGTAATATTTTCATGTGCTGATACCACATTGACATTTAAAAATGTGGTATCGATCTACTTTACAAACAAAATCTTGCGTTATTTCATCGTTCTGTTAAAAAATCTTGTGAGAATTCACGAAATATCGTGAGATTTTGTTCGTAAAATAGATCGATGTCGATTTGATATTGACATATGAAAATATTGTGATATAAAGAAGAAAAAAAGGAAAGAAAGGAAAAAGAAAAGACAAGAAAAAAAAGAAGAAAATATCGTGATATTTCAGTGTATTGATTTTTTTCCCACCCCTATTTTTCAAATAGTTGAAAACGGGTAACAAAACTGCTTTTTGCAATGACTGCTTTTTTTTCCAGCTTTAATATCAGTATTGATACCAGTTATCGGCCACATGAGTTTTAAAATTTTGGATATTGGCCAAAATTCCAATATGGTGCATCCCTAGTTTGTTTGCTTCTTTGTTTGTATGTTTATGGCAGCGCTGTGATCTGAACCTCTTGCCTCTGTCCTGTCGTCTCCGTGCTGTTGTGGTCTCGTGCGGTCGGTCCTGGTGCTCATCGGTTGTTTATAGCAGTGTTACGGTTCTTGCCTCTGTCCGGTCGTCTCCGTGCTGTTGTGGTTTCGTGCGGTCGGTCCAGGGCCCTGTACGACGAAGCTGGATTAACATACCCGGGATTTCTCTCTGTTACCTGGGTTGACTTAACTAGACATCCGCGGTACGATAAACGGTACGATGAAGCTGGTTATCAACTCGGTAACTCACTCAGGGTTTTGAAGTGTCTGACTAATCGCAGACATGGAGAAACATAGAGCGACATATTTCACCGTGGGAGCAGACAATGATACTTAAAGGTACAGTGTGTAAAAAAAAAAAAATCAACGGTCAATGGCAAAAAAAATGTAATATATAATTCAAAACTGTGTTTCTAATGATGTGTAATTGTTTCACTAGAATAGATGTGTTTCTTTTCTTAGTATAAGTCATTTATATCTACTTGTTGGGGGGTGCACATTTGGAGGCTGCCATATTTGTTTCACCATTTTTACAATGGTGTCCCTGAATGGACAAAACAATGTGTGTGAAGTGGGAACCCTCTGAACTTTAAAACTGCTGTAGCAGCTTTGTTTAATGGGAGTTAGAGCGCTGTTTGGGATATGAAATGCCTTAAAAAGCACTAACAGTAGTTACTCACAGTACAGTCATAGCTCCACCTGAGACCACTGGATCCACTCAAATATGAAGACATCTTTATGTCTTTGAGAATTTTGGCCACTAACGGCCACCATACATTCACAACAGTGCTTGGAATATGAAGTTATTTGAAAGAAGACATCTTTTCTGTGAAATACCCATATTTAACACAAGATGCCAGTAATTCTTACACACTGTACCTTTAACAAATATGAAGAATTCAGGATCATCATTCCTGAATGATAACACAACATTATCATTCAGGAATGATAATAAATGGCTCCATTTATGCTGCAGCAAAAGCCAGGAATTACTGCTGGCTGTTAATGCGCAAGTCCGTGTGATTGTACGATCATGGAACAATGTCGGACTCTGATCATTTAGTGTTCATCACACTACAGCTTCCTCAATATATTTGCTTCTCATACTGTGCATATAGACATTTCAGGCTCATATCGTGAACGTGTTGTAACTCTTCACCATGCCGGCATGGGTGGGTGTGCGCTCCATAAATTCATGTTTTCTACATGTGTGACCTCTTAATCACATTATTTCAGATGCAACCCCGCAGCGCAAGACGATCATGGGAACAAGTAAAGAACAAATACAAATATAAAATCCAAACCGGCCATTGACGAGATTCTATGCTGCCACACTCTTTCATGAATGAATGGAATTTCATTTAATATTTGTGCAGCCCACAGGGGGAAAGCGGGTATTACATGACATGTTTTTATACGTTTTCAGTGTCGCCAACGGTGTGCATCAAACTACCAGTGAATGAATGAATGAATGAATAAATGAATGACGTTTTACTGAGTGGGACCGTGAGCACAATTCGGCTACAAAAATAAGCTTTTCAGCGACATCAGTACAGCACTAATTTTTTTTCACTCGAGGTGAGGCGTTGGTCTATATCAAAATTAATTCAATTAGTCTAACATTAATAAAACCTCAGTGTGATGCAGAGCATCTGTGGTGATGTCGGTGTCCGGCTGTGATGCGTTACATTAGTGATGTACGGCTCTAACAGCTGACAGATGTAACGGAGTCCAGCAGAGGAAAACCTCCATCTTTCATATAAAATGTCATCTGGCAAATCAAAAAGGGCACCATCTCTGAATATTCTCTCTCTTCTAAGAACTCTTCTCACGATCTGCGCGCCAGTGTTGACAGAATTTTCTAAAAATGGGCAGGCCATTTTCCAAGAGTACTGATTGGTCAGGGGGTGGTGCTTTTATACTGGTGAAAGCAGCTACGTCAGCAGCTGCGAGTCCACATACATATATTTACATACATGTGTACATGCATATATTTACGGCGGTGGCAGCCAGTGTGCAGCTGCTACGTCAGCAGCTGTGACTCCAGAGCTGCTGACGTAGCTGCTGCACACTGGCAGCTACGTCAGCAGCTGTGACTCCAGAGCTGCTGACGTAGCTGCTGCACACTGGCTGCTACGTCAGCAGCTGTGACTCCAGAGCTGCTGACGTAGCTGCTGCACACTGGCAGCTACGTCAGCAGCTGTGACTCCAGAGCTGCTGACGTAGCTGCTGCCACTGGCAGCTACGTCAGCAGCTGTGACTCCAGAGCTGCTGACGTAGCTGCTGCCCTGGCAGCTACGTCAGCAGCTGTGACTCCAGAGCTGCTGACATAGCAGCTGCACCTGGCAGCTACGTCAGCAGCTGTGACTCCAGAGCTGCTGCGTAGCTGCTGCACTGGCAGCTACGTCAGCAGCTGTGACTCCAGGCTGCTGACGTAGCTGCTGCCACTGGCTGCTACGTCAGCAGCTGTGACTCCAGAGCTGCTGACGTAGCTGCTGCACACTGGCTGCTACGTCAGCAGCTGTGACTCCAGAGCTGCTGACGTAGCAGCTGCACACTGGCTGCTACGTCAGCAGCTGTGACTCCAGAGCTGCTGACGTAGCTGCTGCACACTGGCAGCTACGTCAGCAGCTGTGACTCCAGAGCTGCTGACGTAGCTGCTGCACACTGGCTGCTACGTCAGCAGCTGTGACTCCAGAGCTGCTGACGTAGCTGCTGCACACTGGCTGCTACCGCCGTAAATATATGCTGCCTTCATGTAGTTTCACATTTATGCTAAATAGCAAAGTCCCACTTGAAAAATCGCACTTGTAGACTCATGTTGTAATTTCCACTTTTATGATGACAGAGTTGCAGAGATCAGGTGAACTTTGACCTTTCAACATGGCGAGACCAACGAAAATATCCTGAACGGGATGCGTTACTTTATGTTTAAAGTTTTCTTCTGCTGTTATTTGGTTAGTTTGTAGTCTGCATAATTCTGTGACGTACAAAACTTTAATAACATCGCCATTTAAACTTAGTTTTGTTTGTAAACATATGGTTATTGTTCGGTTTACCTCCTCAGAGCAGATGCTATTTAGCAGCTAGCTAGTCAGTCAAAGATAGCCTCCAGCTGTTAAACTTTATTACAACAATAAATCACTTGAACACAACAGACTGGCAATTTCCACTAAACCAGTGAAAAAGGATCGTCTTTCCCATACCACAGGAAGGCAGCATTAGTAAATAGTGGATTTGGCTGCTTTGAAAATAATAAATCCACATTGCTGCATCTTTGGGATGGTTTATAAGGCAGCCGCCATGTTGGGATGTTTACCGGACATACATGGATCCAGAGTTTCCACCATCGTCTGGCAGCGTTTTTCTCTGCGGTATCTAAGGGAACCATGTCCTTGTCACGGTGAAATGCGATGATCTTGATCGCTTCTTGCTCTTTTTCTCATATATAGTCCCGGATGTAGACATTCTTGCTAAGCTAGCTGCTAGCGTTACCACCACCAGCTGCCACTTTTGCTCATCAGCATTTGTAAACAGTTGTTTGCTCCACGTCCGATCTTTTACGTTTTTGGATGGCTCCTCTTTGGGAATTACTCCTCCTGTAAACAACGTGTGCTTCACTTTGACAGCTTTCACCAGCTTTTCACGCACTCTGGTGTTTGTGTCAGTAGGGTGGGGATATGGACAAAAAATGTTACGATAATTTCTTTTTTATATGGTAACGATAAATGACGATAAAAGCTATCAGAAAATATTTTGTTTATAAATCTGCACTAAATTCTGTTTGAAAGCCCTACAAAATACCAGAAGCCACTATATAATTAAGTTAAGTGTACACCTGTATTGAAAACTGTAGTGACACAATAAACAAGCTGAAATATGAGACCAAATCACATTTTTTAAAGATGAAAAGAAAACTAACTTTGCTTATTAAAAAAAACAAAGTAAAACACAACTGGTAAATTGTCATCTAAGATAAAAACGATAAATTAAATTGTTATTGTGGGGAATTTCTTTGGCGATATATCGCACACGATAAAATATCGCCCATCCCTAGTGTCCAGCAGTGAAATCAGTCCCCACTGAAACACTTTCCCACTGCAAACGTTCCACATGTTGTCTGGGCAGTTCACCAGTATAGTTGTTTATTTTCATTGTGATACATATTTTTCATAAACATCAAAAATGAACCGGAATACTGCACAGCCCTGCCATCATCATTTATTGATTTGATTTATTATTCATTTATTATCATTATTCTGAAAACAAATGACACCAAAAACTGAATCCACATTGTCACTCCGGCGTTTCCGGCACGTTTTAACGGAGGTCCTGTTCCAGCACAGGTGTAACATGAAAACACGGATTCCGGGTGTCGACAGCTTTAGCTCAGGGTCATGTGAAGCATTTCCAAACTGTTACTTTGTTCTGTAAAAATCCTGATTTTCTACACGGCCAACTGATCCGAGGAAATCTCCTTTGGCGTAGCCGTCCATGAACGTGGCGTGCTGGCATCTGCAGGGCCTGCTGAGCTGGGGGGGGGGTTGGAGCTGCTTCCTACACGGTCCTCTGCGGGACAGCGTTAATGCCTGCGGAGGTGCAGGCATGCTGGTTAGCGCGTAACCCTGCTGCTGTCGGTACATGAGGAACTCCAGTCTGAGGTTTCTGGTGGAACTGGTCTGGGTGTGTGCAGCTGAATCGTGTGTGTGTGAGCTGGGGTGGGGATGGTTGTTTTTGCTGAACTGGTTTCAGACACTAACTGCGGCTGATGGATGTAAGGTAGCTTCAGTCAGCGTGCACGACCTCCTGCAGCTCCCTGTGCAGCAGCTAACGGCTTCCCCAGATCAGCCGGCCTCCATGTGCAGAAGCAAAGTTCCCCTGCAAAGTTTCCAAGAAGGAAGCAGCAGGGTGGAGCACCCCCTCCCTGGTGGAAGACCGGCACTGACGGACGCCTGAACCATCACCCTTCCTCAGAGATGGAGATGGAGATGGGGGGGGGGGGGGGGGGGGCAGATGTGCCAGTCGTGACATGGATGAACATGCATGTTCTCAGATGTGGAGATGAGAGTCCAGGAGGACTCCCAGCAGCCTCGCCATGACGTAAGGAGACAGTTATGCTGCCTAGAGGCCAAACACCCCCCCCCCACTCCCACCCCACACACACACACGGTCCACAGTCATGCATCAGCAGCCCCGAGCAGCTGCAGGCTCACAGGCGATGCTGGTTTATTCCCAGTTCCTCGCTGCAGGAACAACGGGCTCTCACAGAACTCCTCCTCATGTGATGCATCCGTATTTTTACATGCATGTTCGCGCTTCCTGGCTCGGCCCTGAACTCTTTATTGTATCAGAGGCTCAGGAATGCATCCACCATGACGGCACTGTAGATGAGTATGTAATGATGAAGCAGCAGGATTGTTCTCTGTCATGCAGCAATGTTGGCAAAATAAAGCAGCTTGAGGGAGGACATAAATACCCGCAAGCAGAAAGACCACACCCGTCATGTTACACGTGTTTTCACCACGTCTGTGGCTGGGATCCAAAACATTTCTGCTTCTGTTTGGCTCAACCTGCATCTGAAAACAGCGTTTCTCTGACTGATACAGACCTGCCATGCCTGTGCTCTCTCACCCTTCTCCTCCTGGCTGCTGTTAATGCTGCTGCCAGACTTCCAGGATGAGACGGGAATGCTGCCTGTGGCTTGTAGGCTGCACCGGACAAGTGTGCTGAGACTGAATGTGACAGTAAACTAGTAAGCTGTTGGCAGAAGGAGTGTGTCGAAATATCAATGCACTGAAATATTGAGACATTTTATGCTGCAATGTCATATTGATATTAAAAAACACTGTATCAACCTTTTTCCCCAACGAAATCTTGCAAGATTCCTGCAAGTTGTTTTGAGATTTCATAGTTCTATTACAAAGTGTCATGAAAATCTGTCGCTCTGTTACTAAGTGTTGCAAGATTTTGTAGTTCTATTAGTGTCTCGAGATTTTATTGTTCCATTAAAAAGTGTTGCGAGATTCTGTCGCTCTATTACCAAGTTTCGCGAGATTTCGTCGTTTCGTCATTCTATTACAAAGTGTCATGCGATTCTGTTTCTTTATTACAGGGAATGCAGAATTATTAGAAAAGTTGTATTTTTGAGGATTAATTTCATTATTGAACAACAACCATGTTCTTAATGAACCCAAAAGACTCACTAATATCAAAGCTGAATATTTTTGGAAGTTGGAGTGGGGCTTTTTTAATTTGAGCTATTTTAGGAGAATATCTGTGTGTGCAGGTGACATTGCTGTGCACAATTATTAGGCAACTTAACAATAAACAAATAAATACCCATTTCAAAAAAAAAAAATTAGGGGTGCACCGATTGCAGTTTTCTGGCCGATCACCGATCGCCGATCTTTAAGAAATCTGACCCGCCGATACCGATTTTTGCCGATACCAATGTTTCTTGAAAACTGACAGCAAATATCTTCAATGTACCAATTTTGTTTCTTTTTTAACAAACAATACCTTTAACACAATGCAAACTAGTTTTAACTGCACAAGCTACTGTTCTTAAATATAAATGAAAAGTTTCCATTGCTGTCCAAACTACAAAAATATAATTTCCATTCCTTCAGTCTCCTCTTTCACATTATTAAACACAAAACTAGCTCAACTGGTTGCATTTCAAACTGGCTTTGAGCTTTGATCGGCCGGCCGATCGATCGGTGATAGAAAACAAAAATAAACTTCTTCTATCCAAATTAACCTAAAAAACACCCCTAATTTCAATGATTTATTTTCACCAGGGAAACCAATATAACAGCTCCACATTCACAAATATACATTTCTGACATTCAAAAACAAATCAGTGAGCAATATAGCCACCTTTCTTTGCAAGGACACTGAAAAGCTGCCATCCATGGATCCTGTCAGTGTTTTGATCTGTTCACCATCAACATTGCGTGCAGCAGCAACCACAGCCTCCCAGACACTGTTCAGAGAGGTGGACTGTTTTCCCTCCTTGTAAATCTCACATTTGATGAGGGACCACAGGTTCTCTATGGGGTTCAGATCAGGTGAACAAGGAGGCCATGTCATTAGTTTTTCTTCTTTTAGACCCTTTCTTGCAGCCACGCTGTGGAGTACTTGGATGCGTGTGATGGAGCATTGTCCTGCATGAAAATCAGGTTTTTCTTGAAGGATGGACTTCTTCCTGTACCACTGCTTGAAGAAGGTGTCTTCCAGAAACTGGCAGTAGGACTGGGAGTTGAGCTTGACTCCATCCTCAACCCGAAAAGGCCCCACAAGCTCATCTTTGATGATACCAGCCCATACCAGTACCCCACCTCCACCTTGCTGGTGTCTGAGTGGGACTGGAGCTCTCTGGCCTTTACCGATCCAGCCACGGGCCCATCCATCTGGCCCATACCAGTACCCCACCTCCACCTTGCTGGCGTCTGAGTGGGACTGGAGCTCTCTGGCCTTTACCGATCCAGCCACGGGCCCATCCATCTGGCCCATACCAGTACCCCACCTCCACCCTGCTGGTGTCTGAGTGGGACTGGAGCTCTCTGGCCTTTACCGATCCAGCCACGGGCCCATCCATCTGGCCCATACCAGTACCCCACCTCCACCTTGCTGGCGTCTGAGTGGGACTGGAGCTCTCTGTCCTTTACCGATCCAGCCACGGGCCCATCCATCTGGCCCATACCAGTACCCCACCTCCACCTTGCTGGCGTCTGAGTGGGACTGGAGCTCTCTGGCCTTTACTGATCCAGCCACGGGCCCATCCATCTGGCCCATCCAGACTCACTCTCATTTCATCAGTCCATAAAAGCTTAGAAAAATCAGTCTGAGATATTTCTTGGCCCAGTCTTGACGTTTCAGCTTGTGTGTCTTGTTCAGTGGTGGTGGTTTTTCAGCCTTTCTTACCTTGGCCATGTCTCTGAGTATTGCACACCTTGTGCTTTTGGGCACTCCAGTGATGTTGCAGCTCTGAAATATGGCAAAGCTGCTGGCAAGTGGCATCTTGGCAGCTGCACGCTTGACTTTTCTCAGTTCATGGGCAGTTATTTTGCGCCTTGGTTTTTCCACACGTTTCTTGCGACCCTGTTGACTATATTGAATGAAACGCTGAATTTTTTCAATGATCACACTTTAGAAGCTTGGTCATTTTAAGAGTGCTGCATCCCTCTGCAAGATATCTCACTATTTTTGAATTTTTCAGAGCCTGTCAAGTCCCTCTATTACCCATTTTGCCAAAGGAAAGGAAGTTGCCCAAAAATGCACAGTAATAGTCACCTGCACAGTAATAGTCACCTGCACACACATCATTCCATTACAAAATGTCGCAAGATTTCATTGTTCTATTACAAAGTGTCGTGAGATTTCGTCATTCTATTACAAAGAGTTATGAGATTTTGTTGTTCTGTTACAGTGTTGCGAGATTTAGTCATTCTATTACAAAGTGTCATGCAATTCTGTTGCTTTATTATAAAGTGTCACAAGATTTTTTGTTTCATTACAGCAGTGGTTCTAAAACTTTTTTTGCAGGGCCCCTTTTCATTGGAAATTACGATATCAAGCCCCCACCCATCCCACCACCGCGGGACGGTGGGAAAAAAATGCACTGCATTTGGTGATGGTGGTGGTGGGGAGCAATGCCTTTTGAGGCATCATTTGCTCATTAGTACTTTAAAGAATATACACATTTTTTGTTAGAAGTACAAAACTATAGGCCTGGCTGCCTAAAGTGTCGCAAGATTTTGTCGTTCTATTACAAAGTGTCATGCGTTTCCGTTGCTCGATTACAGTGTTGTGAGATTTCGTCATTCTATGAAAGCGTCATGAGATTCCGTCGCTTTATTAGTGTCATGAGATTCCGTCGCTCTATTACAAAGTGTTGCGAGATTTCGTCGTTGTATTACAGTGTTGTGAGATTCCGTCATTCTTTGTAAAGTGTATTGAGATTTCATTGTTCTATTACAAAGTGTCATGAGATTCCGTCACTTTATTACAAAGTGTCGCAAGACTTCGTCGTTCTATTACAGTGTTGTGAGATTTTGTCATTCTATGAAAGTGTCGTGAGATTCCATCGCTTTGAACTTTACGACAGTGAAAGGACACCACTAGGGGGAGCCCCGAGCTGAAGTTACTGAGTTCTGCTTTAACACACAGTAGAAAGCACAAGTTAACATGTGAGTCCAGGTTTTCAGAGACCACCCAGTTGTTGGAGATTTTGACTGAAATGTTTATTTCTCATATTCATATACTACTATGTTTTATTAATTTCGTGTGTTCGTGTACATTTCTCCTATTCCAGCTCAGCTGTGGTAACTAGAGCCCGACCGATATGGGATTTTTGAGACCGATTCCAATACCGATATTGGGGGCTTTAGAAAACCCGATATCCGATATATTGGCCGATATCCGATGTCAGCTGATATATATCATCCAGGATATAAAAAAAAATTAACATAGACATACAGGACATACATACTGTCTAACTGTAGTCCAACTTAAATTCTTATAATGACCAAAATGTGATTCAACACTAAGAATCAGATCATCCAGAATCTGTGATGATGTTTTAGGTGGTGACACAGATTTGTTGTGTTTTCTGCCTTACTGGTGCTGCAGCCCAGGCTAAAGTTCACACCACAGATGTTGCATCTAACACCTGTTAAATCTTTGTGAAGTGGCTCCACCTTACTCTTCTCCTCTGCCTGGGAATGAATATATATACATTTAGTGTATTTTAGTAATTAGGTTTCAATACTATAGATGACCATTTCAAAATGAAAACACGTTGCTGCAAACAGCTTACAGTGATTACACACAGACTAATGGAAGGTGTTTTATAAATGATATATTTTTAAAGACTCATTCACTAAAACACCTTAGAAATATAAATTTGTCATCTTTAAGCTTCAAAAAGTTCCATCTTCTGCTTAACACAAGGGCCTAAACTAGATTTAAGAGCAATGTTGCAGCTTTTAAAACATCTAAACAGAATTACAAATAAATACATTAGTTGGAGCCTTTTAATTAGTTTAAAGAAAACTTAAACTTCTGAATTTAAGAGTCCCAGTAAAATCTGCATGGCATGAAGTGTAGAGGGACACAATATAATAATTTTATATTAGATAACAGTGGAGATGGAAGTTAACAGTTGCATTTATCTCGTTTGTGTCACAAAGAGGCGACTTACACAGCGTTTACTGCTGTATAACAGTCTGACATTAGCTAATAGTAGAGATGGAGTTAGCAGCTGTATAACAGTCTGACATTAGCTAATAGTAGAGATGGAGTTAGCAGCTGTATAACAGTCTGACATTAGCTAATAGCAGAGATGGAGTTAGCAGCTGTATAACAGTCTGACATTAGCTAATAGCAGAGATGGAGTTAGCAGCTGTATAACAGTCTGACATTAGCTAATAGTAGAGATGGAGTTAGCAGCTGTATAACAGTCTGACATTAGCTAATAGTAGAGATGGAGTTAGCAGCTGTATAACAGTCTGACATTAGCTAATAGTAGAGATGAGTTAGCAGCTGTATAACAGTCTGACATTAGCTAATAGTAGAGATGGAGTTAGCAGCTGTATAACAGTCTGACATTAGCTAATAGCAGAGATGGAGTTAGCAGCTGTATAACAGTCTGACATTAGCTAATAGCAGAGATGGAGTTAGCAGCTGTATAACAGTCTGACATTAGCTAATAGTAGAGATGGAGTTAGCAGCTGTATAACAGTCTGACATTAGCTAATAGCAGAGATGGAGTTAGCAGCTGTATAACAGTCTGACATTAGCTAATAGCAGAGATGGAGTTAGCAGCTGTATAACAGTCTGACATTAGCTAATAGTAGAGATGGAGTTAGCAGCTGTATAACAGTCTGACATTAGCTAATAGTAGAGATGGAGTTAGCAGCTGTATAACAGTCTGACATTAGCTAATAGTAGAGATGAGTTAGCAGCTGTATAACAGTCTGACATTAGCTAATAGTAGAGATGGAGTTAGCAGCTGTATAACAGTCTGACATTAGCTAATAGTAGAGATGGAGTTAGCAGCTGTATAACAGTCTGACATTAGCTAATAGCAGAGATGGAGTTAGCAGCTGTATAACAGTCTGACATTAGCTAATAGTAGAGATGAGTTAGCAGCTGTATAACAGTCTGACATTAGCTAATAGTAGAGATGGAGTTAGCAGCTGTATAACAGTCTGACATTAGCTAATAGTAGAGATGAATTAGCAGCTGTATAACAGTCTGACATTAGCTAATAGTAGAGATGGAGTTAGCAGCTGTATAACAGTCTGACATTAGATAATAGCAGAGATGGAGTTAGCAGCTGTATAACAGTCTGACATTAGCTAATAGTAGAGATGAGTTAGCAGCTGTATAACAGTCTGACATTAGCTAATAGTAGAGATGGAGTTAGCAGCTGTATAACAGTCTGACATTAGCTAATAGTAGAGATGAGTTAGCAGCTGTATAACAGTCTGACATTAGCTAATAGTAGAGATGGAGTTAGTAGCTGTATAACAGTCTGACATTAGCTAATAGTAGAGATGAGTTAGCAGCTGTATAACAGTCTGACATTAGCTAATAGTAGAGATGGAGTTAGCAGCTGTATAACAGTCTGACATTAGCTAATAGCAGAGATGGAGTTAGCAGCTGTATAACAGTCTGACATTAGCTAATAGTAGAGATGGAGTTAGCAGCTGTATAACAGTCTGACATTAGCTAATAGCAGAGATGGAGTTAGCAGCTGTATAACAGTCTGACATTAGCTAATAGTAGAGATGAGTTAGCAGCTGTATAACAGTCTGACATTAGCTAATAGTAGAGATGGAGTTAGCAGCTGCATAACAGTCTGACATTAGCTAATAGCAGAGATGGAGTTAGCAGCTGTATAACAGTCTGACATTAGCTAATAGTAGAGATGGAGTTAGCAGCTGTATAACAGTCTGACATTAGCTAATAGCAGAGATGGAGTTAGCAGCTGTATAACAGTCTGACATTAGCTAATAGTAGAGATGAGTTAGCAGCTGTATAACAGTCTGACATTAGCTAATAGTAGAGATGGAGTTAGCAGCTGTATAACAGTCTGACATTAGCTACTAGTAGAGATGGAGTTAGCAGCTGTATAACAGTCTGACATTAGCTAATAGCAGAGATGGAGTTAGCAGCTGTATAACAGTCTGACATTAGCTAATAGTAGAGATGGAGATAGCAGCTGTATAACAGTCTGACATTAGCTAATAGTAGAGATGGAGTTAGCAGCTGTATAACAGTCTGACATTAGCTAATAGCAGAGATGGAGTTAGCAGCTGTGTAACAGTCTGACATTTGCTAATAGTAGAGATGGAGTTAGCAGCTGTATAACAGTCTGACATTAGCTACTAGTAGAGATGGAGTTAGCAGCTGTATAACAGTCTGACATTAGCTAATAGTAGAGATGGAGATAGCAGCTGTATAACAGTCTGACATTAGCTAATAGTAGAGATGGAGTTAGCAGCTGTATAACAGTCTGACATTAGCTAATAGCAGAGATGGAGTTAGCAGCTGTATAACAGTCTGACATTAGCTAATAGTAGAGATGAGTTAGCAGCTGTATAACAGTCTGACATTAGCTAATAGTAGAGATGGAGTTAGCAGCTGCATAACAGTCTGACATTAGCTAATAGCAGAGATGGAGTTAGCAGCTGTATAACAGTCTGACATTAGCTAATAGTAGAGATGGAGTTAGCAGCTGTATAACAGTCTGACATTAGCTAATAGCAGAGATGGAGTTAGCAGCTGTATAACAGTCTGACATTAGCTAATAGTAGAGATGAGTTAGCAGCTGTATAACAGTCTGACATTAGCTAATAGTAGAGATGGAGTTAGCAGCTGTATAACAGTCTGACATTAGCTACTAGTAGAGATGGAGTTAGCAGCTGTATAACAGTCTGACATTAGCTAATAGCAGAGATGGAGTTAGCAGCTGTATAACAGTCTGACATTAGCTAATAGTAGAGATGGAGATAGCAGCTGTATAACAGTCTGACATTAGCTAATAGTAGAGATGGAGTTAGCAGCTGTATAACAGTCTGACATTAGCTAATAGCAGAGATGGAGTTAGCAGCTGTGTAACAGTCTGACATTTGCTAATAGTAGAGATGGAGTTAGCAGCTGTATAACAGTCTGACATTAGCTACTAGTAGAGATGGAGTTAGCAGCTGTATAACAGTCTGACATTAGCTAATAGTAGAGATGGAGATAGCAGCTGTATAACAGTCTGACATTAGCTAATAGTAGAGATGGAGTTAGCAGCTGTATAACAGTCTGACATTAGCTAATAGCAGAGATGGAGTTAGCAGCTGTGTAACAGTCTGACATTAGCTAATAGTAGAGATGGAGTTAGCAGCTGTTCAACAGTCTAACATTAGCTAATAGTAGAGATGGAGTTAGCAGCTGTTCAACAGTCTAACATTAGCTAATAGTAGAGATGGAGTTAGCAGCTGTGTAACAGTCTGACATTAGCTAATAGTAGAGATGGAGTTAGCAGCTGTTCAACAGTCTAACATTAGCTAATAGTAGAGATGGAGTTAGCAGCTGTTCAACAGTCTGACATTAGCTAATAGTAGAGATGGAGTTAGCAGCTGTTCAACAGTCTAACATTAGCTAATAGTAGAGATGGAGTTAGCAGCTGTTCAACAGTCTGACATTAGCTAATAGTAGAGATGGAGTTAGCAGCTGTATAACAGTCTGACATTAGCTAATAGTAGAGATGGAGTTAGCAGCTGTTCAACAGTCTAACATTAGCTAATAGTAGAGATGGAGTTAGCAGCTGCATCTTTGTTTGTTTCACAAAGAGGCAACTTGCACTGTTAAAATGCTAATATTGTAGCTAAAACTAGCGCATTTAAAACTCGCCTGCTCTCCTTAATGCGCTCTAACAGCGTGTTTCCACGAGGACGTTTGTTGTCACGGAGCACTAAAGTGTAGTTTTATGTAGTTTTAGAAAGTCCCAGCTTACCAGGAGGAAACTAAACATCTGCATCGGTCTGCTCTCCTCTCTGCCTGCGTAGCGCGCATGTGTGATACAGGGAGGGGGAGGAGGGAGGGGGTGCAGAGAAAGCGCTGCTCTCTGTATGGGAGGGGGAGGAGGCATGGAGCAGCATGAGCAGCTCTCAGGAAGGGAGGGGGGAGAGCAGAAGCGCGCAGCAGAAGTTTCTTTTTGCCGTTTGAAGCAAAACTAGAATTTTCATATCGGCCACATTTTGGCCGATGCCGATTGATGAGCCAGACGCCAAAATCGGCCCGATATATCGGTCGGGCTCTAGTGGTAATATTGTTTTCAAAAGTACTTTATATTCATTTTACTGTCACATCTATTCAGTTGGCTTTTCCCAAAGTGAGAAATATTCATGTTCAGGGGGACGATTGTAAATGGTTTTATTATGTGATTCAAGTGGTACAGAAACCCGTCCAAGTTTAATAAACGGGACCTTTGGAACTGGATTTCACCGATTCTGACTCATTTTACTGTTTCAGTCATCTGATCTTTAGGTGCAACTTGGAACATTGCAGTATATGGCAGCGTTATATTGCAGTACTGTATCGCATTGTGATGTCTTTGCCAACACCCACCCTTAGTTGGCAGGGGGGGATAGTTTGGCTTGTCCTGAATCATAGGAACTGATCTCTGCTGAGACCAGAGATCAGAGAAGGATGTTTTCTGAAATCATCAGAGACCTGAACTGATGTTTCTCGTGTCTAGGCATCCAGAACATGGCTTTATGAAGGTTAGAGTGTAACGATGAGTTATGACAGACGTGCAGCTTCCCTCTGGAGCTGTCTCCTGCATGGTCCAGGGCTTGAAATCACTTCTGAAAATGGGGGGAATTCCCCCTTACATGCTTCACCAAGGGGGGATTTGTATACTTTGGGGGGGATATTTACAGGGCACTTTACCACAGGTCTACAGTGTCCTATCCGTACCTCAGATTAATAAGGAGCATTAATTTGTCTTTTTCGTCCTTAGTTTTCATTTTAACCAGCTCTCTTGTCCCGTCTCCGTTCTCTTTATCAGCTACCAAGAGTTTTTACCAACTTAAAATAAAAAGTACATATTGCAATAATCTGTTGCATCTTTCAACTGCATAATTCTAATAAGTGGTTCTGGTGGTTCTTTCTTCCAGCTCTGTTCTGTTCTCTCTCCTCTACGTAATCTCTTGTGTTTGATAAAAGTTCTGTTAAAATAAAACTGGTCTTGGGGAGGACAGAGCATCTTCTACATGCAAGGCTAGAAAACTGTCAGAAACTTAATGAATATAATAATACATTTAAGAACACCCAAAGACACTTAATAGGAAAGAAAATGGAAACACAGAGAAAACAAAGAAGCTGAGATAAACAAGAACAAACATTTCTACAAAATAATACAAAATTTTGATTTTTAATACGACATATTTAATGCTGTTTAGCCTATGCGTCAAAATATAAAATGTATTCCTAATATCAAACTATTATTTATCAATATTATCTTTATCTATGAGTCGATCTCACATTCAGCTGCCATGTGAGAAACGGTGACGCAGCGCTGATGTTGGTCTCATCACACCAACATTAAACTGAGCAGCTCATGTCTCCATCATTACGATCAAACACGGATATTGTGAGCCAGTTAGGCCAAAACTTTTCTTTGGGCTGCTTGGTACCGTGACCAGCACCGGCGCTACCTGAGGATCCGGAGGATTTGGGTCGTAAACCAGACCGACACCGGCGCTGCCACAGCGCAGATCTTTACTGGTGTTGGTCCAGACCAGCTTCCCTTCAGGTGACCCGAAGTTACATTTACGTTATAAGACTCTGTGAAAGTATCGTCTTATCGGTGGGAAATCCGCCAACAATGGCTGGTTTATCAACACGAGGGAAGCTGCGACATCTGACAGGTCAGAGAGAGAGAAAGGGAGCGCGCAGCTTACCAAAGGGCCGGACGCGGAGGCGACGTCACTCCTTCTGAATGAAAGGAGAAGGAGCGGCGTCGCCTCAAGCGTGTCGAGCCCTTTATTCTACGTTATTTTATGGCTCCGATGCAAACGCTCACTGCACATTACGTCGCTGCAATTGCAAGCGGGAATTTCCCGCATTATAAGAGCGAAGTTTGCGGGAATAGATGGTATTATGCGCGATTCCCGCAATCCCGCAGCGAATTTCAGGCCCTGCTGGTCCATGTGTAATCAGCGTTCAGACGAAGAACTGTTAGTTTGGGAGGTTGATGGAGGCAGTGTGGGTAGAGATGTGTCGTAGCTGCAGCAGCAGCCACCTTCATGAATGCTTGGTTTAGAGCTGAGAGGAAGGTTGAGGGGAGAATGGCGAGGTCGACATGTTAACCAGGCCATAAAGAGCCTGCTCCACGGTAGACCAGGCTCCTCCTGGAGGTCCACCTGGCTGGAGACAGACGTCTTGTTGTGGTGGGGAACATGAGCAATGTTGCTGTGTGTGCACGGAGCAGCCCTGCAGCCGCGGCAGTACAATAGGTAGTATTATCTGACAGCAGCGGATCACCTTCAGTTCACTCAGAGTTCATCCCCTGCTCCTGACTGGACGCCACCACCACCATGTTTACAGCTGCTCATAATATGTCTGCACTCCCAGAAATTTTCAGATCGCCCCCACCCCAACCACCTCCACCCCCTTACCCCCACTGCCATAGTTAAATTGACCCATTTACTTCCCATTGTTTTACAAATCATGCAATCTGAATGTTAGGGATGTAACGATATCCACATCTCACGATACGATGTCATCACGATATGAACCTCATGATACGATATTTATCTCGATACTGTGGGGAGGCTCACGATAACAATGATGATGGTATAAAATGCTTTTACCATCATTGCTACAACATTTAGCGTCATATTCAAGGTTGAAAAACCTTTGCTGAAGCTGAAATTCAAGTAAAAATCCAGCATATAGGACCCCCTTTAATAAGTAAAAAAATCCAGGCACAAAGAAACTGCCTCGTCTTTAGTCGTCATTAAATTAAAATAAATAAGTCCACCTGTCAGTGGCCGGTCAGATGCACTGTGACTACTTCTACAGATTCTGCCAGAAATGTTGTGTTGCACCTGATGGGGGGACGTTGTGTGGCGTGATGTCGACAATCAGCTGAGTGGATGCTCTTCTGCACCTACAGAGTTTATAACGGGCTCCAACAATCCAGGTCTGCATTGCAAAAACTCAAATCTCACCAAGTGTTTTTTTCTGATTTCTAGTCAAAATATCTCATCACACTCAAAATAAGACAAAAGTACCTAAAGAGAAACATTTCTGTAAAATAAAGGAACTCTTTTTAAGACAAATGCATCTTATTTCAAGAAATCTTATCAAGATAATTTTGCCTGTTCTATTGGCAGAATTTTTTTGCTTATTACAAGAAAAAAAATATTGTTTTTACTTATTTTTTTTTATAAGCAAACAATTAATAAGCAAAAAAAAAGTCTACCGATTGAACAAGCAAAGTTTTCTTGATATTTCTTGAAATAAGACGCATTGCCTTAAAACAAGATCTTACATCTCACTGAAATGTTTCTCTTCAGCTGATTTTGTCTTATTTTGAGTGCGGTGAGATATTTGGACTAGAAATGAGAAAAAACTACTTGGTAAGATTTGAGTTTTTGGAGAGGCCGGGCTGCCTCACTGGGAGAGAAGTGGAGGTTTCATCTACGAATGACAGGACTGACTCACCTGGTGGACACCTCAGATGGAGTCTGCTGGTGCTGGTGTTGAAGCGTTTTAGGTAGAGATGAATCAGCAGGGAGCATTGTGCTGTAATCTCTCAGAGGGGATGTCGTTTCATTGAGATGATTTGGCTTTAAGCTGAAATGATTTTCAAACTCTAATAAAAGGAGCAGTAATCACAGTACAGCATGTTTTATCAGGGTTAAGGCCTCGTCCACACGGAGCTGAAGCTGGTTCAGGTGTGAAACTGATAGCAGAAATCCGGGGAAAGGTTTCAGCATCCCCATGAAACCGCTGTAGCACATCATACAAGGCTGTGGGTGACGTTATTAACACTCCAAACCTAGAACACGACACAGCGCATGCGCAAATAAAGACCTGCCGTGTGTCGCTGGAAATCAACAAAGGAAGAGCAGAAAGGCAGAGATGGCCGAGGATTTACGAGGCAAATGCTAAAGTTTTCTACACAGTTGAAAACAGTCGCTCACCGACGCCATTGCTGTTGTGAATTTTTTTTACAATGAACTTTATTGTTTTTGTAAACGAGACCAACGCGCGTTGTCACCCCCCCTCCTGTCCTCCCCTTCCTTGCACGGTCACGCCGTCCCCATGAAACACAAACCCGTCGAGGTTTCAAACCTTTCCACCTTGCAACCTGGTTTCAGAGATGGCCGGTCTCAGGAGGCTAATCCCTGGTTTCGTGAGGATGATAGGGCAGGTTTCTTAAATTTTTTGACAGTTTTGCTGTAATTCGGCGCCGTGTGGACGGCCCTAAATGTGAAGTTTGTGTTCTTAAATCCTGATCCCAGGACTGCCCCCTCCACTTCACCCTGCTGTGCCTTTGTTCTCATGCGGTACTGATCTCATTGAGATTATTCCCCAAACCAGGTGTCAGCTTAAGCTCTGCTTCATTCATCTTAATCCCGGCATACACGGTGCAATTTTTGGCCGTTTTTGAGCCGATTTTCCCGTCGTGTGACAAGTTTGGGGATCAGGTCGACTCTTGGCCAAATCGTGTGTCGTGCAGTATGCTAAGGGGTCACGAGAGGCGATAAGCTCCTCATGACGAGTTCCCGATCAGAAATCATGAGTAGCAAGAAAATCAAGCTTGTTTGATATTTTGGTCGTGGTTCGTGAGTGAATCTCATGTTGAAGCGGCGCCACGACCAGACTGAGAACTCTTTCCTCTGGGATTTTCATATTTCACATGCGTGAAACAAAAACTGAAGTAAACCGGAAGCAGCATGGAGACCCGGCGTGTCATTTGGATGGAGTTCTCGATGCAAAACCGACAGACCGTACAGCCCACGTCTGCTCAGACAATTCCTCATCCACACACGACATCCTTGCTTTTTATTTTAAAGGAATTCTTCACAAAGAAGAGCACAAATTGCCAAGGCAGAGCGTTTTTTTGGTGTTAGCTGTTGTTATTGTTGTCTTCTTCTCCTCCGTCTTCTTCTTCTACTGCTAGCTGTATTTATTGCGTTGCATGTCCGGATTGTTTCAGACCTGAGTAGTCAGATTGTATCTAGGGATGTGACGATATGAAAATTTCATATCACGGTTATTGTGACCAAAATGATCACGGTTATTATTATTGTCATGGTATTATTGAAATACCAGAAAAATTATTGAATTATTATTGAAAAATCGGAACCAGAGACTTGAAGAAACTAAACAAGCTGATCAAGAAAGCTGGTTCTGTACTGGGGAGAACTCTGGAGCCGCTGGAGCTGATCGTTCAAAAAGAATGCTGCACAAGCTGATGAAGATGATGGAGGACACTTCCCATCCTCTCCACAACACGGTGAAGAATCAACAGTGTGTTCAGTGGGAGGCTGCATCAAGTTCACTGTAGGACGGAGAGATACAGAAATTCATTCCTGCAGCAGCATCACCCTAAAGAACAAGACAGACGGACTTTTTTGTTTATTTTTTTTAAAAAAGTGAGCTTTTACAATACTGAATTTCCCGTCTGGGATGAATAAAGGATTTTTTATTTAATTTCATACAGTCAAATACACTCACATAGAGTCAAATAGAAGGAGTCAGGGGAAGTAGGTGCTATAGTCTCTCAACCGTTTCAGCTGTTTGCTTTTGGTGTTGCCAGCAGACCTGAGATATATGGTAGTAAACAGAACACCTTCAGCTATCATGTTGGTTTATTGTCCACATGAGACATCTGTCATCATGTGCAGTCGTCATGCCTCTCAGATCGGTCCAGAAGGTCTTCATCGAGTCCGTGGTGGACGGTTGGGTGTGTCTGTGTGCTTCATTTGTGCGTCATAAGTTTGACTTCTGGGATATAAATAGTTTGGAGTATTAAAGTCTCCCACTAACAATCCTCTGGTTACAATGGGCTGCAGATCAGGTTGCCCTGATAACGGTTGGCCTTCTGGGAGTTTTACAGGCTCAGCACTGAACAGATAGATGGTTTGATGGGTGGAGACCCCTGAGCCAAAAGCAGCAACCACAACAACTTGATTTTCCAGTCAGTGGCTTATTTGTTTTATTTTGTGATGAGCTGGCGATGATGCGTTTCTAGATGGGAGTAATGAGCAGGTAACTAAGATGTTTTAACCCTTAGATGCATGACCTAACGATACCTGGACTCTAACATGACGGGTCAAAAATGACCCTAAATTCAATGCGTTTTGAAATGTCTTTGTTTTTGGTTAAGAAAAAGTAGATTTTTATTATATTTTGATCAGTTAAAGTGCTTTCATTTGTACATTTATGACTTCACTTTCTATCACAACAGAGTCAGTCGATCAGGAGGCCTGTCACGATTCAGCGTTTATCTGTGGTTATTGTGATAAACAATACTACTGCGCTATACAATAACATCATGCTGAGACCATTTTCAACTAATATAGGGATAATGTGATAATAATGCACACTTTCAGAGAGTAATAAACGTTCATTTCTGAGAACATTTTACACTGGAGGAACAGTAAATGACTAAACAGGAATGATAAATAGATTCCTCTCAGTCTCAACCAGACACAGCCAAAATAATAAATATGATGATAATCAAGTCTCTGGAAACAAAAAGAGGTTCATACTGGGAAAACTGGTGAAACTGCCAGTCGTAAACAAGAAAACCAGCAACAAAAACACAGCATGGAAACAAAAGCAGCAAAAGGTCTGCACCTGGTGGCACTGACACGGCGTTCCCTCTGGAACAGACCTGTTACATCAGAGCCGGCTCTAGACTTCAGGGGGCCCTAAGCAGAATGATGTTTGGGGGCCCCACCCCTTCATACCATGAACACACAGCTGTGAGCAGGCCGTGGCAGACGGCTTTCAGCATTATTGAGCAGGGAATTCAGATTAAATTGAAATGATGTAACATGTTAATCTTCAAAAGCTTTTTGGTTTAGTGTACCTGATAGGGCTCTCGCACAATCTAGGTGATGGATGTAGAATTAATTCACCTGCTACATTTTGCAGATTAAGGCAGATTTTGACAGATTGAATTTAATTGAGAAAGAAAAACTTTAAATGTTTTAGTATTTAGTATTGCTAAACCGGGCAGTTATTCCTTTGTTTAGAGGTTAGTTCTCTTTCCTAACTCGCTGAAATGCAT
This sequence comes from Atherinomorus stipes, assembly GCA_023101725.1. Classification (NCBI taxonomy): domain Eukaryota; kingdom Metazoa; phylum Chordata; class Actinopteri; order Atheriniformes; family Atherinidae; genus Atherinomorus; species Atherinomorus stipes. Next base: position 79,861 of record JALJCO010004969.1, read on the forward strand.
AAATGCTTCTGATATGCTCATTTATCTGAAGTTGGAAGATTCAAAAAACAAAAAACATTTTTTTGTTTCAGTTGTATTGAATATACACATCAGTTTATATTCGGGATGCACGATATTGGAATTTTGTGCCGAAATGTCCATATTTTAAGACTCATGTGGCAGATAACCGATACCGATGCGATATTAAAGCTGAAATAACAGAACGATGAAATAGGGCTGGACAATTGATTGAATTTTAATCGTGATTTCAATTTTGCCTTTGTACGATCATAAAACACTGTAATCGATTAATCGATTAATCCTGAAGTGAACAGGCTGGTGGAGTTATAGGAAGCAAACTGCAGGGAGTATAGAACAGGAAAGCATGTAGACTGAGCATTAATTTTTATTGCTATTATTATCTTAAATAATATTCTTATTTTACTCCTTTACTTGTTTCTAATTTATTTCCGGTTTTATTTATTTTTTTAAGTTATATTTGAAGTTGAGTTTTGGTGGTTCAATAAACACTTTTTATAAAACCAATAAATAATCGTGTATATTAATCGTGATTTCAATATCAGTCAAAATAATCGTGATTATAATTTTTTCCATAATCGTCCAGCCCTACGATGAAATATCGCAAGATTCTGGTAGTGAAATAGACATTTTTAAATGCCTATATATCAGCATAGGAAAATATTGCGATATTTCAGTGTATCGATATTTTTTCCTTCCCCCTTGTCTTTAGAAGTTTTAAAGTCTGTAAAAAAGAAGTTTTTGAAGAAGAAAAAGTTTATTTATTTTTTTTAGACTTTAGAAACAGCGGGCTGATCGGTTAAATATCGGTGGGGTGGCTGATGTCCGATACTCAGTTTGTATGCCAATATTGGCCGATACCAAGCCAATTAAATGGTGCATCCCTAGTTTATATGTTCTTTTTAAGAGAAATAAATACGCAGCAATGTCAGCCAGCAGTCTGCAGCTATAACCATGAGCTGAACCTGTCCCAGCAGGTCACAGAAGCACCTACTGCTGCCACACACACACACACACACACACACACACGCACACACACACACACACACACACACACACACACACAAGCGCCACAGCAGGGTGTTCGTACTGCTCACCAACACACACCTCCTGCTTCTGTGCTTCTGTCCCTCCTCTGCTTCCCACAGCTGCAACTGAAAACCGCACAGCTGTCATTTACTCTCTACTCACACGCTCACTTACACTATACCAAACACACACACACACACACGCTGTGGCAACTGCACAAACATGCCATCATGACTTGTGTTAGCTGTTAGTCTTGGTTCTGCTGAAGCAACAGTTTTCTGGAGTGTAGGGCCGGGATGATAATCTCATGATAAATGAAAATGAACTCGTATCATCTGGATACATCTCCATGTTCATGCGTGTGTTTGTTTTCCTGTCTCTCTCCTCCAAACATGCTTGATGGCGAGAGGGTTCATTCTCTGCATCGTCTTAGGACCTGGACGCGTTTGTGGCTTAGAATGAAATGTAGGGAATGAAGCATCCTGTCAGTCATTCAGGATCTTTGTATCTGTGGGAGGCGGAGCCACAAGCATGCATGCATACACAGACCGCAGCAGGTGAGCTTCCAGGAGCTTGGAAACACTTATTGCAGAGCATGAGAATCCTTTTTATTTTATTTCATTGTTTTTTGTTTGTTTAATTAGGATATTTAGAAGATCTGGTTCTGGACGTTCTAATGTGAAATAAAAGTTGAATTGTTTGAAAGGATGTACTTGCATTTTTATGATATATCAACATTACATAAGTGGTTATTTTGGTCTCGGTAAAGTTGACAATATCGTTTATTGTCAATAATATGTGGAACAATATATCGTCCAGCAACATTTGTTGTCGTCCACTCGGTGAACTTTATTAACCTCCAGATGAATTTTTCAGAATAGTTTAGTTTCTTCCCAACTAAGCCGCTGCATCTCGCTACATAGACGACCGTGTTTTTCAGTGTAACTGACACGCTGTAACTAACAACCGTAAATGTCAACACAATCTGGTAGACAAGGATGTTTAGAAGTGGGCAGGGCTAAATAAGGTGGATAATGCAGTTCCAGGCTCAGAGTGTTTCCTGTGTGCAGTCATAGCTCAGTACAAGAGGTGTTCAGGTGTGGCTGAAGGAGGATCTGAAGGAGAAGCTGGCTGGAGGAGGACCTGGTGGAGAAGTGGGCTGGAGGAGAAGCTGGCTAGAGGAGGACCTGGTGGAGAAGTGGGCTGGAGGAGAAGCTGGCTAGAGGAGGACCTGGTGGAGAAGTGGGCTAGAGGAGGACCTGGAGGAGAAGCTGGCTAGAGGAGGACCTGGAGGAGAATCTGGCTAGAGGAGGATCTAAAGGAGAAGCTGGCTAGAGGAGGACCTGGTGGAGAAGTGGGCTAGAGGAGGACCTGGAGGAGAAGCTGGCTGGTGGAGAAGCTGGCTGGAGGAGGATCTGAAGGAGAAGCTGGCTGGAGGAGAATCTGGCTGGAGGAGGACCTGGTGGAGAAGTGGGCTGGAGGAGGATCTGAAGGAGAAGCTGGCTGGAGGAGAATCTGGCTGGAGGAGGACCTGGAAGAGAAGCTGGCTGGAGGAGGCCAAACTGCCCAATAAAAGCAGCTGAGAAAGAAGAGACCAAACACACAGAGAGCATCTGTGGACATGGATGGAGCTTTGGAGGCTGTGTGAGTGTGACATCACATTGCCAGGTAACAGGGACAGACAGTGCTGCCGCCTAGTGGACAAAGATAGATGGAACCTAGTCCTAGATAGAGGTAAAACCTAGTTCGCGCAATGGGAAGCAGTGTCACAGCATCAACATGCATAATAAAGGGTCTCCGTGGTGATACAGTCATGCAGATGCAGCCTCGTCTCTGCAAGGAGGAGGAAGCCCGCAAGGCTCATGGCCCAGGCCCCCAGCAGCCACCCAGAGGCCCAGATCCCAGCTACCCCCCCAAAAGAACGGACATGCATCCCCCAAAGGGCGGCAAAAGACCCCTCCTCCCACACTTGAACATTCTCTCCCATGCACCTTCACCCGCCCCTCACCTCCATACACTCCCACAGGCAACCATACACACACCCCCCTGCACTCATGCACCCCCTCTAGTCATACACCCACCCACATATACCATGGATGGGGACCACGGGCCCACCAACCCTCCCCCGCGCCACGAGTCCATGAGTCTGATCGGACATTTCTGTACGATCATGTTTCAGCCTCACTTTGAACCTTCACCCTTTTACTCCAGGATGATGACAGGAAAACCAAACATGAACATGTGAAAGAGCAGTTCAGGGGCTGACAGAGGATTTCCAGACAGGATTCTAGGCCTGTTCAGGATCTGGGGAATGTGCTGGAAAAGTGCGAGTCCCGTCCTCTCAGAGGGAAGCGTAAGGATGGGGATGAATGTTGGTGTGTGCTGCAAGGCATGCTGGGAGACGATCACTGCTGTTCTGACCAGTTCACCGACTGTGACGTCCTCACGTCTCCGCCTGCAGTCCTGTCCTCCTCCTCCTGATCCTTCCTGCCAGGCCGGCTGCCGTCACTGCTCAGGCGTCTCAGGAATGCTGCAGATGTTTTCCTGGCCTCCTCGTCCTCGTCTGTGCTCATAAACAGTCAGGTGGAAAGTTTCTCTGGGAACAGATCTAGGAAGCAGCGTCTTCCTGGTTCTGCTGCATGTGAGGGGTTTGCAGGAATGGAACTGACGTCCCATCAGTGCCAGCTAGCTGAGCAGACCCATTTTCTTTCCTCTGGCCTGAAATTGACGCAGGGAAGATAGATGAGGTAGTATCAGGGTAGTCTGCAGGGCCATGAAGCTCATCTACGCACATACCGAGGCCTGTCGCACCAAATACACTCACATCTCTGCTAGCATGCATGCAGGATGAAATGATGCTGTGCAGGGTTGTTGGCACTATGGCTGAGCGATATGGACCAATCATCTCAGCATATATTTATTTTAGATGACGATATATCCTGGTATTTTTACCCTAATTTGTCTGAAAGTTTCATTTCATATCAAACAGCTGTTTTTTAGTATTTCAGTATATTGATATTTTTTTCCACCCCTAGTTTTTAGAAGTTTAAAAGTTTGTAAAAAAAAAGAAGTTTTTGAAGAAGGTTTTTTTTTTTTTTTTTTTTTTAAGACTTTAGAAACAGCGGCCTGATCGGTTAAATATTGGTGACCGATGTCCCATACTCAGTTTTAAGGCCAACATAGGACGATACTGATAGGGGCCGATTATATTGTGCATCCCTAATGAAAACTACAAAGCATGTCCTCCTGCAGCGGACTCTGGCTTTTTTCTCTCCATCCTCATCCTCCTTTACCTCAGCGTTTGACACCTTTTACTCCATCCTTCATTCCTTCAAGAACCCGACCGTATCCCAAAAAGTCCAGACTTCACGTGGACTTGCTGGTTCTGTTTTCAGTTTTCTGATGTTCTGGATCAGAAATGTGGAAGTTTTTCTGAGATGTGGTGCACAGATATGATGGATGCAGCATTTTAGACCACACGGACTCTCAAAGGAAGAAGGGCTCGGCCTCATGGTTGTTTTCTGAAATGTCATGAAACCCTCGTCACCACATCCTGATGCAAATACAAAACTCCTGCATAACTCCAGTCCTTTCCCCTCCCCACCCCCCACACTTTGCAATCGTTCTTTGCAATCCTGCTGCCGATCTCCTCCAACTGTTCCGTTAATTTTGACGCGGTCACATGGTGCATAAAATGCGGATCTAATCCCTTTTCTAGACTGGAACGGTTTAGCTGTGACAAACATGTCCAGGTGACCCTGCTACAGATGTCCTCATCATCATGAAGAGGAGCACTGAAAGCAGCAGCTCGTAGCAGAGCAACGTCAGCAGGAGAGCATGGATGAGGACCTCAGCACAGTCCACCGTCCAGCAGACTTCTTTTTTTTTTTTTTTTTTTTTTTTTTACTTGTCCTGTCCAGCATCGAAGCAAGCAGAATGGAAATCTGATTGCTTTATTCTGTTGAACAGTTTTGCTTTATCAAGCGGAGCTTTATGAATATAAGGCTCCACTTGATATCATGTTTATTCATTTTATTTCTTTATTTAAACATTTGTCTATTACACCATTCCATTTCATACTGCTGGGCCTGACAAGGAGAAATGAAAGTTAACAGAGGTAATGATAGAACGTGAAACAGAGAGAGAGGAGTAAGGAAGAGGAAGAGAGAGAGGAGAGAAAACATGAATCCACTTACACAGTTCACTGGTACATCTGTACCGCGATCCTTAAACAACCAAGGTCTCTGTTGGAAAACAAAACAAGCAATCCCCTACAGGAGGACCTGCAGGTGGCTTAAATATCCTCAGATCATACAAACACACGCAGAACTACGCAGAGAAGAGGTACAACCTAGTCAGCGCAATGGAAAGCAGAGAAGAGGTACAACCTAGTCAGCGCAATGGGAAGTAGAGAAGAGGTACAACCTAGTCATCGCAATGGGAAGTAGAGAAGAGGTACAACCTAGTCATCGCAATGGGAAGTAGTGTCACAGTGTCAACATGCATAATAAAGGGTGCTCCGTGGTGATACAGTCATGCAGATGCAGCCTCGTCTCCGCAAGGAGGAGGAAGCCCGCAAGGCTCACGACCCAGGCCCCCAGCAGCCACCCAGAGGCCCAGATCCCAGCTACCCCCCCCCAAAGAGCGGACATGCATCCCCCGAAGGGCGGCAAAAGGCGGCCCCAGCCGGAGCCCCCCGCAGTCTGGAGGCCCAGGCCCCAGCGGACCAAGACCAGCAGCTGCCGACCCCACCGGGCGCCGGGCGTCCCCCGGAGCGGAGACAGCGCCGGGCCCAGGGCCCAAGCGCCCAGGAGCAGCCACCCCCCCCCGGACCCGGGCGGCCCAACCGAAACCCAGGAGGACCGGACCCCCCAGACGACGCCCCCCCAGGGCAGGCCAGCCCCCACCCCAAAGTCCCTGTCCCATACACCTGACACCAGGGCGCCACCACCTCTACCACCCCCTACCCCGCCACCACGCTCGCACACACACTCCCCACACACCTACCCCAACACTAGGGCTGAAAGATATACCGTCACCGCCCCCACATCGAGACACAGGCACCCAAGACATCAATACCGCAAGAGCAACCACATACAGGATACAGATCCCCCTGCGCCCGCCCCGCACAAAAAGCCCCGGAAGCCACAAACAAAACCGCACCCCCCACCAAAGCGCCCGGCCCCCAACCAACCCGCAGCCACACCGCACCACACCGACACCAAGATGCCCGGCACGGATACCGAGATACGAACCTCCGCCCACACCGCCCAGCCCTACCCAACACCTCCGTGTACCCCCCCCACACACACATACACCCACCCACTCCGCTCTCCGACCTTACATACCCACACTCACTCCTCTCTCCACCCCCAACACTCTCCTCCCTCTACCGTCCACACCTACCCCCACCTCCCTCATACCCTCTAACACACACATGCACTCCCCCCCCACATAACTGCACCAACCCCCTCCCCACCCCCCCACACATACGCCCCCACCTCCCTATACCCCCAATACCCCATACAGTCCCCCTTACATGTCCAGCCCCGCCCATCCCTCTGACCTATCACACTCCCGCCCTTCCTTCCTTCAGCCCCTCATGACCATCCCTAATAGACACTCACGAGCATACCACTCCTTCCTCCATCCCCCCTTTCCTCCAACCACTTACCCACATCTCCTCCCTCTTCCAGCCCAAGTTCCTCCCTCCCACATTTCCTCTTTCACACTCTCATTCATTATTCTTACATACCCACCTCTCTCTTGCCCATGCCCTCGTGCCTCCTGAGTGGTAGCTCGGGCCGGGGAAGGAGCCGCGAGCTCCAAGCCCCCAACACGTTCCCCCCCCCCCACCACCCCCATCCCCCACCCCCGGACGCAGCAGGCCAGGCGTCCCCCAGGCCAGCAGGTCCCCCGCAATGCAGCCAGCCTTAACCACTGGCACGTGAAGTAGCCACTGTCCCCCCTCCCCCCCCAGTAGCGCCCCGGGAGACCGGGGTATGAAAGGACCCTGTCCCCCCCCCCCCCCGCTCATGACTGTGTGTGTAAGATGTGTGTTGTTTGCAGTTAAAACTAAGGGGCAGTGCCAAGTCATGCCGGGAGTGGGGTCGCGTAGGGGGCATGACCCCCCAACCGGCCCCTCCCTCCTTCCACACACTATATGGCCCGCCCCTCAGAAGTGGTTGTGAGCTGTTGTTATTTTATGTGTTTAGGTGTCTAAGTGTGGTTAAAACTGGGGAGCAGGCTGCCTCTAGACGTGGCAAGCAAAGGCACTTTGGTGCCCTCCCTCACCACGCCCGCTTGACACGCACCCCTCCCCAAAACCCTACGTGTGTGTGTGTGAGGTAGAGCAGGGGGGGGGGGGGTCTTGGGAAAGGAGACCAGGGAGGTATGAATTCCCCCCTGGAAGGAGAGCCGTTACCGGCATTAGGTACCCCCTGCCTCCCGGGATCCCCCCAGGGCAGAAGGGGCAGGCATGGCCGCCCCCACGGCCCGGCGTCCGGCGTTCACCACAGAGGGGCCAGCCTCGGCCCCTGGGGGCGCTCGACCACGCCAGGCCAGGGAGGGGGAAAAGGGACGGGAGCGGAAAGGGTCGGCGGAGGGGCCAGAGTCACCGGCCCAACATCCCCAGGCCTCGCAAACCCCCCAAGAGGCACGCAGAGCTGCTATTTTTTTTTTTTTTTTTTTTTTTTTCTCCCCCTTTCCTCCCCCCCCCCCAACCCGACACACACAAACCCCACCAATGCACCACTACCCCCGCACCCAAACACCCATCATCCATGCACCCCCCACCCACCCACCCATCTCCACACACCCCCACAGGCAGCCACACACACACACAACCGCATTCACGCCCCCCCTCCAGTCACACACCCACCCACACATACCAAGGACGGGGGCCACGGGGCCACCAGCCCCCCCCCACGCCACAAGCCCACCGCCCCCCCCCAGCCCCCCGGACCACGCGAGACCAACCCGCACGAGACCACCAGCGCAGGCCAGCCCCAACCGACACAGCGGCCGGGCGGGACAGGCACCGGGCGCGGAAAAGACCCGGCCACCCCCGCAACCCCCCACCTCCACACACTAGAGCTGAACGATATGGACAAAACCCCACACCCCGACAGCCACGCCAGACACCCCAACATCGATACGACACGACATGGCCACGGGTCCGCCGAAAACCAAGCACCCCGGCGGAAAGCGCAGCTCCGTCCGCTACCCCCAGAGCCCCACACGCAGGACAAGCACAGGGGAAATCCACACCCCCCACATAGCCGCTCCCGCGACACCAACATCCCGGATGCCCACATCCCGACACAGACACGACAACGATACATCCCCCAGCCCCACCACACACACACCCCCACCAGCACACACACCCGCACGCACACAGCAGAGGCGCCCCGGCCCCCGGCGCAGTGACTAGACGTCACCAGGTCGTGAGGACCGGCCAAATCCAGAGGATCCTCATGGTGCATAAAATGCGGATCTAATCCCTTTTCTAGACTGGAACGGTTTAGCTGTGACAAACATGTCCAGGTGACCCTGCTACAGATGTCGTCATCATCATGAAGAGGAGCACTGAAAGCAGCAGCTCGTAGCAGAGCAACGTCAGCAGGAGAGCAGGGATGAGGACCTCAGCACAGTCCACCGTCCAGCAGACTTCTGAGAGGAGGAACACCAGGAACCGAGGCTGGATCAGGGGGTAGGGGCTGTCGACATCTGCTACGCCACGGACCGGCGCTGCAGCAGATCAGACCTGATCCACCTCACTGTGACTGTCAGAGGGTCCAGGGTCAGGATTCTGGTGCTGCAGATCAGACCTGATCCACCTCACTGTGACTGTCAGAGGGTCCAGGATCAGGATTCTGGTGCTGCAGATCAGACCTGATCCACCTCACTGTGACTGTCAGAGGGTCCAGGATCAGGATTCTGGTGCTGCAGGTACCTGCAGCCACCAGCCAAGCCGGCATGGAAGCTCTTTTTCTTCAGTTGATCTGGATCGTTGGCTGACGGCAGAAGAATCCTGGACCATCCTTACAGTGTCTGAATCCACCGCACCGTCTCCTTCCATGATCAAAACTGTTGGGGACGCAGATGCAGCGTCACTGACGTCACATCTGCAGGACAGCGCGGGAAATTCACCACCGTATCGCAGCATTATGCAGCACAGCCTGTTCAAGGCAACGGAGAGAGACGTGGTGGAAACTTTCTGTTTGGTTTTTAACGCATCATCAGCTGTTGGTATTAAAAACTGGACATGCTTGTTTATTCTTTCACAGTTCCTGCCTCTAGTCCCTTTAAATAGTTGCTTTAGCCTCATGGTAAACGCAGTAGGTGGTCCTGCAGTGTAACAGTCTTGCCTTCAGTCCGTCCAACTTTTACTTCTGTCCACGCTGACTGCACAGGGGAAAAAAACAAAAACAAAACTTTGAAATCATCATCATCATCCTGTCATTGATGATTGATGGATTTGTCCAGTTGCACAACACTCCTGGCTGGTAAAATATGCTCGGCCAGTGTCCTGATGGAGGGGATAAATGTCCGTGCCACAGGTGGAGGGACACGTATGCCGGTGGACATGTCTGCTGGTCTCAGAGGTGGACATGTCCATGATGTTGCAGGGACGTCCCCTCAGCAGCCTGGACCCTCTGCAGTTTGCGTGCCGGTCAGGCAAAGGTGTTGAAGATGCAGTTGGCAGCCTGTTTAACCTGGTTGGAACTTGTCTGGAGGAGGCCAAGTCCGTTGCTCGTCTTTTATTTATTGATTTCTCGTCCGCTTTAATTTCATTCACATGTTAGCAGAGACATTGAGAGTCTTAGATCCTCGTCTCACAGCCTGGATTGTTGACAACCTGTGAGGGTTAATGGTGGTTTTTTAATCTCAGCGCAGAACCTCGAGCAAGACCCCTCCATCCCAGGGGACCGAAGCGAGAGGAACCGCCCTCTGAGACCATGATTGACAAGCTGATGCTGAGGCGAGGGGGTCTCCCGCTGGGGGGGAGGCTGTTCTGCCACTCTCCCCCCCACAGACATGTTGGTGCTCGTCTCTTTCTCCTGTCATCGTTAGGAAACGTTGGTACTTGTGAAAGTCTCCAGTCTGGACAGACGGTATTTGTGTTTATCTCTCAGCAGTTGCTGTTGTTGATCGTCCTCGTCCTCGTCCTAGTCCTCGTCGTCCTCGTCCTCTCACGCTGAGATCACAGCCTCGTACTTTAACATTTGGGGATAATGTTGGATACGTGGAGCCCCGAAGCCTCTGCTGACTCCTGTCAGTGACATATAGCATCGCCATGTCACTGAGGAGACGGCGCGGCCCCCAGGCTAACTCTGTGTAGTTGTGATATTTAGTAAAGTACTATTTATTACACATGCTAAGTCTCCCTCCTCATTTATAAACACCTACAGCCCTCAAAATTATCCATACCCTCCCATTAAAGACAGAAAAACAATCATCTGTCAGTGAAATAAGATGAAATTGACAAAAGTAATAAATAAAAATTCTATGAAAATCATGACATTGATTCTGAATTATGGTTCAACAGAAATATTTAAAACAAACACATAAAAAATAAAACAAGTAAACAAGCATGATGGGGCTCCGAAGCTAAAATGTTGTTGAGCAACACTTTGATTCAATCACTGCAATCAGGTGTTTCTGTAACGTCCAATCAGACGTCTGCACCTGTTGACAGGTATGTTGGTCCATGTTCATGGGAACGGAGCTCTAATGTGTCTGGGACAGTTTTGTTTTATTAGTCATTATTTTCAACCACAATTCAAAAGCGATATTTTATTTCACTAAATTATAATTATTCACTAAAGTAAATTATATTATTTACATTGATTATCAGTTTCTTTAGTTTCTTGTTAATGAAGTGACTATTGAAGATTTAGCCTTTTCTTTAATTGGAGGTATGAATAATTCGAGGAGGACTGTATGTGGTGATTAAACTACAATCCTGTGATGACTACAGGCCAGAAATGGCCCAGTTTACAGCTGTTTCACAATCATACTCATGTCTGTGGGAGCAGGTAAACCTTTGTCAAATTCTTTACATAGTTTAAAGGTTTCTCTGTTTTTTCTCAGTTTTTTTTAGAAAGATATGTCCTCCAGTTATACCTGATATAGACAGATATGAGTGCTACGCTGGGAAGCTGGGGCCTACTTGGGGTAAGAAGCCGAGTGCTGTCAGCTCCGGACTGCAGTCCAGCCGGCTCTCGTGGATCCACGGTTCAGCCAACCGGCGTAATTTTTAATGCTGTAACAGGCTCTATGCACGACTCCACTACTTCCTGAACTTAAGCCAGCTCCTCTGTCTCCTGTCTGTCATTACTGATGAACTAAATAATCCAGGTGTGTCTGGCCAGTTACTGATGTCAGACACACCTGGATTAATCAGTTCATCCAGTCATGAAAGACAGCTGGAGCTGGCTTAAGTTCAGGAAGTAGTGGAGTCGTTCATAAAGCTCATTCTGAAACTGGGCTGGATTGACCGCAGTGGCTCCAGATGGATCATTATCCACCATCATCTTGACGTTCTCCGTGCATCGTGGTTTGGGTCAGGATATTCCAGCTGACTGCAGTTATCATGTATAGAGGAGTAACTCTTTCTGGTCACGCATGGAAACGGCTTATTCCTGATCTTTCAGAAACCAGAATATTGACCTTAACCCGAATTTTGATGGCAGCTAAACGTAGTCTGTGATTGGATTCATATCACGATTCCTGCATGATATTAGTTCATTTGAAACGATACGATCTGATTCAGTTCAGTGACTTGAAATCGAACCAGGAACCATGAATCGTGATATGGATTGAATCGTTGTTTAACTGAATTGTTAAACCCTTGGAGGAAAGAATATTTCTGTGATAGTAAATGTCCTAAACAACCGTATAATCCCAGACTCCTGCAGACGTCAGCGGCTCTGCACAACTCCTCATTTCTAGCTTCCAGCACGCGTGATCAGCCCTTCCCTTCAGAGGGTTAGATGTTAGAAGTTATCATGTTCTTCTGTGTTGAGGTTCCTGACCATCAGCCAGAGCTCCGCTGGCTCTTCCTGCCAGGCTTCAGCAGGACAGCAAGTGGAAATGGCATTTCCTGTCGCTCCATGTTTGGAGTAGAAGAAAACAAACAGAAAAGGATAAAAGATGTCTGCAGGAAATGACAGATGACTGCAAGTCCGCTGGAGAAACTGCTGAGTCATGATGACTCTGTCTGCTGTGTGTTTCAGGAAAAGCCGATGGCTTCAGCCCTCTGAGCCGTCATGGCCGACTTAGCAAAGGCTGCATATAAACCAGAAAGAGACCACATATCAAATACACGCCCGGAGAAAAAGTCGCCACAAAAAAAAAAGGTCAAACCTTTCACATTTGGTTGGAGCCTTTAGCTTTGATTGCGGCAGCATTCGCTGTGTTTCCAGAAGCTTCTGCAATGTCACCAGATTTATTTGCATCCTGTTGCATCAATTTTTCACCAAGATCTTGATGATGATTGTAGAGTCTGACCACAGCACATCCCAAAGATTCTCAATGGGGTTCAGGTCTGGACTCTGTGGGGGCCAATCCATGTGTGAAAATGATGTCTGATGATCCCTGAACCATCTTTCACAATCTGAGCCCGATAAATTCTGGCACGGTCATCTTGGAATATGGCCGTGCCATCAGGAAAGAAACATCCCTTGATGGAAGAACCTGCTCATTCAGTATATTCAGGTATCAGCTGACCTCATTATCTGAGCTCATACTGTTGCTGAACCTGGACCTGAGCAACTGCAGCAACCCCAGATCATCACACTGCCCCCACAGGCTCATACAGTAGCACTAGGCATGATGCTGCATCACTTCATCTGCCTTTCCGGCCACATTTCTTCCTGGAAGACGATGATCCACTATCCTTCCAGTTTTTCAGAATGCGTTGGACTGTTCTGAACCCAGTTTTAGTAGTTTCTGCATCTCCTTAGATGTTTTCACCTCTTGATGCCAATGATCTGACCCTTCTCAGACAGACTAACATCTTTTCCACGACCACGGATGTGTCTTTCCACATGGTTGTTTAGGAAATGAGAAGCAACTCATTGCACCAGTTGGTGTTAAATAACTTGTTGCAGCTGAAAGATAATCGCCCATCATGTAATTATCCAATAGGAGGCTCCTACCTATTTGCTTAGTTACATCCAGGTGGCCACTTTTTTTTTGGCCAGGCAGTGTAATTATATATAGGACTAGTGTGATGTCACTGATTCAGTTATCCATCCTCATACCTGCAAACATGTCACTCTACGGCAAAATAGTTCCAGTTTCCATCCAAGGTATGAATCGTATAAATGCCAAGAACTGAACTAGTTGTTCATTTATTTATCTGTTTTATTTCTCTGTGTGTGTGTTATCTTGTCAGTAATTATTATTTTCATGTCATTAAAGGGGAGGTGGAATTTTGAAGGAGGGGCCAATAGAGGGGGGGCGGGAAATGATAACACTGAAGAAGGTGGGAACAGAACAATCCGGAGAGAAGGGACCGGAAAAGAAAGAAAGGAAAGCTGAATAAAAAACCCAAAAAAGAGGGGGGGGGGGGGAAGGGGGGGGGAGGGGGCTGGCTTGCCGGATCCTGGAGTAGTGTGGCTGTTCCTGTGAATTTGTTGGGCCGTTTTCTTTTTTCAGGTTTGCTGTTTACACGGCATTTCACAGATGTCTTGCTGTTTGCCTCTGATGTTTGTGGGGGGGTGGTTTTTGGGGGCTTTGCTTCCTGTGCCTTTGTGGGGGGCCGTTGGTGGCCTGCTCCCTTTAATGATATTAATATTTATTACTAATAGTTATATAATAATAATAATAATGATAATAGTAATAATACACTTTGTAGAGTATTAGGGCCAGCTCTATCAAAGGTTTGCATGTATAAAAACGTGAGCTATCTCACTGCACACGTAAAAAAATGTACAAACTGATCTACTAACAGCTTAAAGGGTTGGTCTTTCAAACACGCTCAATAGCGTCTCTTATCCATTTTGCACTTCTGAAGGTATGAATATGCAATATGGGGTGTTTACATGCAATTGTGCGTGTGATGGGAGGAGAAAATATAAATATATTAATTTAGCACTCACAAAGTGATGTATCAACCGTGAGACGCATTGCATTGCTGTTTTTTGTGTGTGTATTTTAGTTCTGACACATCTGATTCAAAATAATTTTTATTAGCAGTAAGGGCAGCTTATTTAGTTCTCATTGTTGAATTCAATAAAAATCACCACAGCAGACATCACTGACATGGCTGTTCAATATTCTGGACAAATGAAACAGAACATCTGCAGCTGCTGCAGCTTAATGAGAACTAATGCTGCATTAATTGTATCTTTTTATGTCCCCTGTTTGCCAATGTCACATTTTAACTTGAATTTTAGCAGCTGGACAGGATCATCTGGCAGCGCAAGCCTGGAGTCGTTGGCATTGTACCAAACTGTACACCTCGTGTGTAATAAAGACCATGTCGGAGCTGCAGACACTTTCATGTGTTCAGCAACTCCTGATCCACGTCCTCATAAACTGGACACTTCTGAGACTCTGCACGGACACCTGTTGTGTTATTTACATTTTTATGTTTATCATACTTATTTTAAATTATATTTTCATCTCCCCTCCTCCACTAATATCTGCCTTTGTGGGTCGTACTTCCTTTTGTGCAGTCGTCTCTTGCAATTCACCACACGCAAAACCTTCATTAATATTGGGGCGTTTCCAACACATTGGCACCCGCTGTCATTTGTGCGATCATTCTTTGTAAATCACCCACAAACTGTGGTTCAGCCCCTCATGCAAAATTCTATATTGTGTGGGCAAATTACTACACGCACATTTGGATCTTAATAAATGTGGCCCTTAGTGTGTTTTTTGGCCCTGGCCGTTGGTCTTTATCTCCTGGTTGAACAGAAAACACGTTACCAGGCCAGAGAGCCATGAACACACACCCTTTACATAAACAGTTTTCTCAGTCTGAGCTCTGAGACACATCCTCACGTTTCACTGGGAACCCAGAGGCTTGTGTGTGTGTGTGTGTGTGTGTGAGAGTTTGCTATACATCCACTCCGAGTGAAAATGTCCTCTCCTATTTTTGTCCCCGTCACACACGCTTACACAACCACGGCTCTGTGACCTCTGTGCTGAGTGGTCACCATCACTCAGGAATACACCACACTCTGCTCCTCGCGCACACTCACACACAGAGGAAGATGCCACTTTAACCCGTCCCGTCCCTCTCTGTCCAGCCCCAGGCTTTTCTACACCACACTCTGACTGAATTATCCTCGCTCGCTGCCGTTTTCTGTTGAACTGGCCTGTCACTGCCTCCCTGAACACAGCGGCTGAACATCCCTCCCCAGCCCAGCTCTCTAACAACATTCATGAGATGACTCATGCCCATTAGCTGCCGCCTTCTTTGTGGTGCTGCAGGAGGTCAGCAGCTGGAGGATGAGGTTCAGGTTGTTGTGGTGAGGGCCCCCAGTCTCCAGCAGCTGATACCACCATCTGATGGTTCCTCCCAGTGCTCAGCCTGGCACAGGATCTCACAGAGTTCCCACTCTTTTGACATTTTTTCCAGGACTTTTCCAGGATATTTTCAGGACTTCTCCAGCTGCTACAGAATCAAGTTATTAAAACGTAGAAATGAAGCAGAGAAGCTGCAACTCAGTGTTGCCATTTAAAGGCATCTGGAAACAGACACAGTTGTGTGAAAAAGTGTTTGCCCCCATTCCTGGTTTTTTGCATGTTTGTCACACTCGTATGTTTCAGATCATCAAACAAATTTCAATGTGAGACAAAGATAACACAAGTAATCTTTCAAACCCCCCGTTAAAACATTTATTAACTGTGGCTTATCACATCTTTGGAAAGCCGAGTTCAGTTTCTATCCACATCAGGCCTGATTACTGCCACACCTGTTCTCCATCAGAAATCCCTTAAATAGGACCTGCCTGACAAAGTGAAGTAGACCAAAAGATCCTCCAAAGCTAGACATCATGCTGCCATCCAAAGAAATTCAGGAACAAATGAGAAACAAAGTCATTGAGATCTATCAGTCTGGAAAAGGTTCCAAAGCCATTTCTAAAGCTTTGGGACTCCAGAGAACCACAGTGAGAACCATTATCCACAAATGGTGAAAACATGGAACAGTGGTGAACCTTCCCAGGAGTGGACGACCAAAATGACCCCAAGAGCACAGCGACGACTCATCCAAGAGGTCACAAAAGACCCCAGAACAACATCCAAGAACTGCAGGCCTCACTTGCCTCAATGAAGGTCAGTGTTCATGACTCCCCCCATCAGAAAGAGACTGGGGGGCAAAAATGGCTGCATGGCAGAGTTCCAAGACCAAAACCACTGCTGAGCAAAAAGAACATAAAGGCTCGTCTCAGTTTAGCCAGAAAGCATCTTGATGATCCCCAAGACTTTTGGGAAAATACTCTGTGGACTGACGAGACAAAAGTGGAACTTTCTGGAAGGTGGAGGTCCCATTACATCTGGCGTAAAAGTAACACGGCATTTCAGAAAAGGAACATCATAGCAACAGTAAAATATGGTGGTGGTAGTGTGATGGTCTGGGGCTGTTTTGCTGCTTCAGGACCTGGAAGACTTGCTGTGGTAAATGGAACCATGAATTCTGCTGGATGGATGGATGGAGGGATTAGTGTATTGGTCACATGCAAAGCTAAAAACCAAGGTTAAAGACAGTGCAGTGAAATGCAGAAAACCGAACTTTGCCTGAGTTTGCTCATTTTTTGTTTTTGGTTTCAGTCAAGAATTTTCATTTTATTGCATCCCTGATATTATCAAAACTTACTTGACTATAAAGTCTGACTGAATTTCACTGATTTTGACTCATTTTGCTGCTTCAGTCATCTGATGTATGAACACAGGTACAACTTTTATTTTATGCTGCATTTTAAAATGCCTAGAGTATTGCAATATTTCAGAATATATCGCAGTGTCACAATGTTATAGCATTATATGGTATGGTGATACATATCATATGGTGACGTCTTTAGCAAACCCACACCCACACACTGAACTGCTACGTTTTAGTGAGGGACTCTGGACTGTTGCCTGCCTCGGGTGGGTTTTGTTGATTTCACGTTGCGTCCCCATAGGAACTGTCCCCTTACGACCCCCCATTAACTGGATAGCACTGACACATGATTAGGGCTGTCACAAACGATTATTTTGATAGTCGATTAGTCACCGAATCTTTTGCCAATTAATTGATTAATTAATCAGATCATGCAAAAATTTTAGCATATTTACAGAACCAGTCAAAAGTTTGGACTCTTTCTCATTTTTGTTTGACTGGTAGTGTGTGTTTATTTATGTTATAAACAATTCTAGAAAACTGACCAGACAGAAAGACGGACGGACAAGGCAGAGGAAGGAACAGTGACAATGTTGAGAGGAAAAACAAAGCTGAGAAACAATAAACCATTAGTCGATTATGAAATTAGTCACCAACTATTTTCATAGTCAACAATTAGTTGATGAATCGACTAATCGTTGCAACCCTACTCATGATGGTGTGACATCATCACCTTTCAACCAAAGCACCACAGAGACAGAAACAAAGATCATCCTGCTTTGTTTTCCTGCCGGCTCACGCAGGAAGTGACAGATTTTTCAACCAATAACAGCTTGCAGTGTGTTTAGCTCCACCTCTTTGGCCCGGATCAGTTAAGCCCCGTTTCCACCAGTGGGTCTGGTCCGGATTGGGCCCGGTCGGTCCACCTGTTTTTTTGAGTTCTCCACAGATTAAAACTGGGATGGGTACCCGACCCAACCCTTTGAGCGGGGTACTAATCAAACCGATCCGGACCAAAGAGGTGGCGCTAACACACTGCAAGCTGTTATTGGTTGGAAAAACTGTCACTTCCCACGAGAGACAAACTGACCCAAATTACTCATACTAGTTACTAGTAACTTCTACTAGTAGTACTAGTAGTAGTAGTTACTACTAGTCAGTGTTGAATGAAGCCTGCCAGCATGGAGCTGAGAGCAGGACAAAGTGTGGGACAGCCTCTGTCCCCCGTCCTCTGTCTGTCCTCCTCCCCGTCTCTGGCAGCAGAGCTGCAGAGGAAACAGGAAAGGCCTGAACCGCCGCTGCTGGGACGGATTTCCTTTTCTGGAGGCACTCCCCTCTCTCTCTCTCTCTCTGTCTCTCTCTCTCTCTCTCTCTCTGTCTCTCTCTATCGCCCTCTCTTTATCTCTTCATAACTCTCCCCACCTGCCCCCCCGCCCACCACGTTCCGCTTTCAGTGTCACATTAACTCTTAGTTGGTCCAGATCAGAACCAGGACTCTGCTCCTCTAACTCTCTGTTTGGTGCTGGGGGGGCATCAGAGCGAGTCAACCATGTGCTGGCATGGGGACGAGGAGGACGAGGACAGCACAGAGGTACGGGGGGGGGGGGCTGCTAGGTGGTGTGTGCTACATCATGATCTGATGTTTCTCTGATGTTGATGTGTGAGGATCTTCCTGTAACCATGCTGGTGGTAGATCACCACCCCCCACCCTTCCTCCCATTATCCTCATGCTTACCTTGCTCCTACATCAGCCTGCAGAGGGGGGTCACTAACATCAGCCTCTCCCTTCACCCCCCCCCCCAGAGTGAGCCAGGTGGGCTCTCCGTCCTGGAGCAGCTCGGTCTGGACCAGAACTCTGATTTCTCGGACTCTGGGATTCAGCAGCTCCTGGATGAGCAACGGGAGAGGATCCGGAGAGAGATCAGGAAGGAGCTGAAGATCAAAGAAGGAGCCGAGAACCTGCGGAGGGCCACCACGGACAAGAGGAACGCCCAGCAGGTCAGACACTCACCTGGCTAGTTCGTTACCTTCCAGCAGGTCAGACACTCACCTGGCTAGTTCGTTACCTTCCAGCAGGTCAGACACTCACCTGGTTAGTTCGTTACCTTCCAGCAGGTCAGAAACTCACCTGGCTAGTTCGTTACCTTCAGCAGGTCAGAAACTCACCCGGCTAGTTCGTTACCTCGGGCTGCCTTCAGCAGGTCAGACACTCACCTGGCTAGTTCGTTACCTTCCAGCAGGTCAGAAACTCACCCGGCTAGTTCGTTCCCTTCCAGCAGGTCAGAAACTCACCCGGCTAGTTCGTTACCTTCCAGCAGGTCAGACACTCACCCGGCTAGTTCGTTACCTTCCAGCAGGTCAGAAACTCACCTGGCTAGTTCGTTACCTTCCAGCAGGTCAGAAACTCACCCGGCTAGTTCGTTACCTTCCAGCAGGTCAGAAACTCACCTGGCTAGTTCGTTACCTTCCAGCAGGTCAGACACTCACCTGGTTAGTTCGTTACCTTCCAGCAGGTCAGAAACTCACCCGGCTAGTTCGTTACCTTCCAGCAGGTCAGAAACTCACCTGGCTAGTTCGTTACCTTCCAGCAGGTCAGAAACTCACCTGGCTAGTTCGTTACCTTCCAGCAGGTCAGAAACTCACCTGGCTAGTTCGTTACCTTCCAGCAGGTCAGAAACTCACCTGGCTAGTTCGTTACCTTCCAGCAGGTCAGAAACTCACCTGGCTAGTTCGTTACCTTCCAGCAGGTCAGAAACTCACCCGGCTAGTTCGTTACCTTCCAGCAGGTCAGAAACTCACCCGGCTAGTTCGTTACCTTCCAGCAGGTCAGAAACTCACCTGGCTAGTTCGTTACCTTCCAGCAGGTCAGAAACTCACCCGGCTAGTTCGTTACCTTCCAGCAGGTCAGAAACTCACCCGGCTAGTTCGTTACCTTCCAGCAGGTCAGACACTCACCCGGCTAGTTCGTTACCTTCCAGCAGGTCAGAAACTCACCTGGCTAGTTCGTTACCTTCCAGCAGGTCAGAAACTCACCCGGCTAGTTCGTTACCTTCCAGCAGGTCAGAAACTCACCCGGCTAGTTCGTTACCTTCCAGCAGGTCAGAAACTCACCTGGCTAGTTCGTTACCTTCCAGCAGGTCAGAAACTCACCTGGCTAGTTCGTTACCTTCCAGCAGGTCAGAAACTCACCTTGCTAGTTCGTTACCTTCCAGCAGGTCAGAAACTCACCCGGCTAGTTCGTTACCTTCCAGCAGGTCAGACACTCACCTGGCTAGTTCGTTACCTTCCAGCAGGTCAGAAACTCACCCGGCTAGTTCGTTACCTTCCAGCAGGTCAGAAACTCACCCGGCTAGTTCGTTACCTTCCAGCAGGTCAGAAACTCACCCGGCTAGTTCGTTACCTTCCAGCAGGTCAGAAACTCACCTGGCTAGTTCGTTACCTTCCAGCAGGTCAGAAACTCACCCGGCTAGTTCGTTACCTTCCAGCAGGTCAGAAACTCACCCGGCTAGTTCGTTACCTTCCAGCAGGTCAGAAACTCACCCGGCTAGTTCGTTACCTTCCAGCAGGTCAGAAACTCACCTGGCTAGTTCGTTACCTTCCACAGGTCAGAAACTCACCCGGCTAGTTCGTTACCTTCCAGCAGGTCAGAAACTCACCTGGCTAGTTCGTTACCTTCCAGCAGGTCAGAAACTCACCCGGCTAGTTCGTTACCTTCCAGCAGGTCAGAAACTCACCTGGCTAGTTCGTTACCTTCCAGCAGGTCAGAAACTCACCCGGCTAGTTCGTTACCTTCCAGCAGGTCAGACACTCACCTGGCTAGTTTGTTACCTTCCAGCAGGTCAGAAACTCACCCGGCTAGTTCGTTACCTTCCAGCAGGTCAGAAACTCACCCGGCTAGTTCGTTACCTTCCAGCAGGTCAGAAACTCACCCGGCTAGTTCGTTACCTTCCAGCAGGTCAGAAACTCACCCGGCTAGTTCGTTACCTTCCAGCAGGTCAGAAACTCACCTGGCTAGTTCGTTACCTTCCAGCAGGTCAGAAACTCACCCGGCTAGTTCGTTACCTTCCAGCAGGTCAGAAACTCACCTGGCTAGTTCGTTACCTTCCAGCAGGTCAGAAACTCACCTGGCTAGTTCGTTACCTTCCAGCAGGTCAGAAACTCACCTGGCTAGTTCGTTACCTTCCAGCAGGTCAGAAACTCACCCGGCTAGTTCGTTACCTTCCAGCAGGTCAGAAACTCACCCGGCTAGTTCGTTACCTTCCAGCAGGTCAGAAACTCACCCGGCTAGTTCGTTACCTTCCAGCAGGTCAGAAACTCACCCGGCTAGTTCGTTACCTTCAAACAGCTGGACCATGTCAGACGCAGGTACTCGCGCGTAATCATCTTTCAGCAGGTTTGGAATAAGACCAGACGATATATTGAATATAGTCGATGTATCGCGGCTAGTCCCCTTTGGGATACAAAAAATGCTTATATTTGAGTATTCAGTTGCTTTTAGGTGCAGGCGGGGTTGTCTCCCTCCTCGTCTCTCTGCACAGAGAGATAAAAGATTACAGATTACTAATGAAAGTGCTCCTCGTTGTCCAAGTGTGCTGTGTGGTACGTGATGTGCCCGGCAGTAGCAGCTTCTCTGGCAGAGCTCAGGTCGCTGCAGTTTGGAAATGAAAGCAGAAATCCTCACTAATGCAGTGAAGGAATGGGTTTCTGAAGATTTTGCCTTGATATATTGACAGTGCAACAAAAACAAACCAAAAAGATAAAAGAAAGGGAAACAAGTGGGATATGGCAAGTTTCCACTGTCCTGGAGTTGGTTTTAGCCTGTTTTTATAGAAAACGATGGAGGAAGGCAAAAACCAGAAACCTGGTTGTCTTTAATGGTCTTAAAGGTAAGGTCCAGATCGTGTCTGGAGGCAGAACCTAAGAAGAAGAATAATAATTAGAATTATATTTTACTCCTTATCATCATTAAAAAAGGCGGAAAAAAAAAACAAAAAAAATTGATGGATTATATCAATATTAATAAATAAGGGGGGAATAAAGGGAAAAAGGGGTGGAAATAATTGATAGAAGGGGGGAAGGATAACTAAAAAAAAAAAAAAAACGAGTTCATTCTTTGCTTCAAAAATTTTTTCATTCAAATTTTTAAGTACTAAATACATATTCATTTAACTAAATAAAATACATCAATAATAATAAAAGGAAAGATAAGATAAATTATAAATGTGTGAATGTTGTGGGAAACGGGGGAAAATTAAATTAATACACTAAAAAAAAAAAAAATAAAAAAAAAGAGGAAAAGGGTGAAGTATATATAGATACAATATTGGAAGTATGAGGGTAAAATATTCAAATTAAAAAAAACAGAAAAAGAAAAGTCATAAAAAAAAAAAAAAAAAAAAAAAAAGAAAAAAAAAAAAAAAAAAAAAAAAATAAAAAAAAAAAAATAAAAAAAGAAAATAAAAAATGGAATTGAAAATAAAAAAAAAAAAAAAAAAAACAAAGAAGGACGAAAGAGGAGGAAAAAACAGTGGGATATAAGAACTACAGTTAAGAATAAAAACATGAGAGAGGATGAGGTGTGAGGGTACTGAGAAGGGAGGAGAAGAGAGGGGGGGGGTAGGTAAAAAAAATATAGTAAATATTTAAATAATAAAAAAAAATAAGAAGGAGAAATATGGGAGAGGGGGTAGGGGAAAAAGTAGCTAAAAAAAAGGAACGAAAATAAAAATATTATGAAAGCCAAAGGCAAAGACGAATAAGGTATGAATCCTGAAAAACAAAGTAACCCAAATAAACCAAAAACATTCAATAACTAAACTTAGGGAAATGGGAGAAAAGGAGGGAAAATAAACGAATTATTTAAAAACGTGGTATTGATCTATTTTACTAAAGAAATCTAGCAATATTACATCATTGTGTTATGAAATCTCATGAGAATTTGCTAAATATTGTGAAAACGATGAAATCTTGCGAGATTTTGTAAGTAAAATAGATCGATACCGTGTTTTATTTTTTTCATTATGACCCGGCTGCACCTCGACTGACTAAAAAGGGATCACCTGATTATTTCATAAGGGTGGGAAAAAATATTGATACACAGAAATATCTACATTTTCATATGCTGATACCATGTCTATATTTAAAAACGCGGTATCGATCTATTTTGCTAATGAAATCTCGCAAGATATCTTTTTGTTATGATCTCCTGAGATTTCACAAAATACTGCAAGATTTTGGAACAGAATGATCAAATCTCACGAGATTTAATTTGTAAAATAGATTGATACAGCGTTTTTAAATATAGATATGGTATCGGCATATGAAAATGTCGCGATATTTCAGTGTATTGATATTATTTAAACTGTCTGGAAGACAATCCTCCCCAAAACTTTTACACAGAAATCATAAAAACCAGCAACTATCTTTCATTACTTTGATCTATCAAACATTTCTAACCAGTGTTTTGTCAGTTCCATCACTGCAGTGGAGCGATACTTTTATGATAAACATGTTTCTTTCATGAAACCACAGACAAATTAGGGCAAAAATACCGGTATATATCCTATATCGTCATCCAAAATAGATATATGGTGATATATTTCGTCCATATCGCCCAGCCCTGTATTAACATCATTTCTACGATTTTCTACAACTAGCATTGTTGTTATCATCCTTTTTTATTGTTTGACGATGTTACTGGTGAAAAACTATTTAAAAAAGACATATAAATTAAAACATAATCCTATAGTCACTGATTATTTTGTCAATTAGTCGACTAATCAGATCATTTTAAAACTGCAGCATATTGACAGAACCAGTCGGGAGTTTGGACCCTATTTCATTGAATCTAATGGAAAAATGTGTCCAAACTTTTGACCAACTTTTGACATGTCCAAACTTTTGGCAGGAAAAACAAAACTTAGGATTAGTTGACTGATGGACTTATGGTGGCAGCCCTAGTGAAAAGATCATGTATGCTGAAGCAAAGCTTATTAGCTTCACGTGTGCCCGCTGCAGCCAGGCTAAATAACCCGTCATAATAAAGCTGTCAAACAGGACTGCAGCTGATTGGTCGGTGGCTCTGTGTTTCCTTGCTTCCGTCCTGTTCACACACTGCAGTCGTATTATTTCCTGCTTGCCTGGTCGATGCTTTAACACACACAGGACTGTTTACAGCGTTATTTCCGTGACAACAGTAACCATGTGATTGTGTGTGTGTGTGTGTGTGTGGTGTCAGGTGGACAGCCAGCTGCGATCGTCCAACCGCCGGCTGGACAGCCTGCACGCCCAGCTGCAGGAGCTGGACGCCCACATCGTGGTGAAGGGAGGCGAGGAGGGTAGAGGTACGACTTCTGCTGGAACATGAACTTCATTTACCTTCTTTTCTACCACCAAGTTACAATAACTTCCTCATGTCATACACCGCTGCTGTTGGATCATTAAAGGAAAGTACTACCCTCGAAAAATCTGAAATTAAAATGCTTCGGAAGCTAACAGTTTTATCAACGGCAATATTGTTATCATTTTTGCTTTGTTGATGTTGTTTTTGTCCTCCCCTAGTGGAAAAAATTAGGTAAAATAACTGTTAATCAATAATTAGCTGATGTAATAGATGGTTTCTGAGCAACGTCACAGATAGGATGTGCGCCGCTACCAGGGGGCAAGAAAACCAAGGAAAAGCATTACTGAACTATGAGAAGGCGTGTGTTTACATGCAAGACTCCACTTTTAATGCAGATGAGGTCATGATGACGTGAAAGTGTCGGGAAATATAATGTTTGAGTCCTGGTATTTGTTCGGTTGCAAAAATCAAAACGTTTATGCATGTAAACTGTTCACATGGTAACTGTTACCATGGTGATAACAGGACAGTAGGAGTGACTGTCTTCAGAAACCCTCTGATAACTTCTGCAGGTTCAGATACATGATTTATTCAGTCTTTCACCATGGTCACCATGGTAACCATGTCAGATTAAACCAGAAATTGTAGTCGGGAGACTGGTTGTCACAACCCCCAACGAGGCCCAGGGGAGAAAGGGGAGTGGCAACACAAACCGGCAGAGACAACCAGGTAAAATTACAGTGGTTTATTTACAATCAGTCTCTGAATTAGGACTTATCACCAGGCCAAGGTGACAACAAACAAAAGGAATACAACGAAAAATAACTTCCTGTGACAGGAGCAGGTAACAAAGCCAACACTGGCAGTTAACAACACTCAGTTCAAAAGGTTCTGTAAAACTCCAGCAAACCAAAAGATAAACTGTCAGACAGCCAAAGGCCTCTGTAAATCTACAGCAAACGACACAGTCAACTATCAAAGACAGCATGGCAATCACCACAACTCAGTCCCAAATGGCAAACTGTGCGCCAACATGACACAGCTGCCCAGAGCGATGGTCTTCAGGCGACCAATCCCAGAGGAGCACCATCAGGAGGGCGCTGCAGCAGCAGCAGGATGAGCCGGCCAATCACCTGCCAGCAATGGCACAGTCGTATTTGCATACAGGCCCTGGGCCGTAACACTGGTACTGGAACAATACCAGTATGACGGCCGCGACCAGTCATTGATCAGTTCACGGCTGCATCCCAACACTGTGGCTGTGAGTGACAGCCGTCCTCTGCTCACACATGGAGAATGAAAAGAAGAAGAAGCTGATGGTGGAGCCGTTTACAGACATTCACGCTGCATCCTGGAGATTTAATATGAAGTACGGGGTCGTAAATCAGAGTTTCTACCGTTAGCTTGTTAGCAGTTAGCTGGTCTGTCTACTGTCTACCAGGATTTCATCCACAATAAAGCAGAACGTTACACAAGCAGCGAGACTGACCAACAGCAATGCGTGTTAGTCCCTAACAGCTGGAATCAGCTCCTTTCCAAACGTAGTGATGATGTCGTCTTTGCCTGGTTTAATCCAGACTAGTGAAAGTTGCTGCTGTATGGAGGAGGTGAAGACGACACGGAGCTGAACTGAACCTGCTGCAGACAGCAGACTGTTGGGACCATTTTGGTTTGAACAAAGAGTTGAAACCAAAGTTTAAGCCGCTTTCTAACTCAAGTTTTTCAGGCAGATTTCAAATGAGGTCCAACACGAATAACATCCATGTTTTAACAAGAAAAATGTCATTTCCGGGTGATGACTCCTTGCCAAGTTAGTATAATGGTAATAGAAACATAGAACAGCAATGATGAGTCGGTATTTTTTTATTCGTTATCAAAATACAGATTTCTTCAATATAATTTAAAACAACGATCTCTGTTTCATCAGGTTACTTTACATTTTTATGAATGGAATGAGTGTTTGGCCGTAGACTGCAGTACAACCAGGCTTTTTGCCCCCTGGTTGCCGCACAACTGCCAATGTTTGTAAACGGGAAACCATCTATAAAGATAATTTCAGTGTAGTTCAGCTTTATTTCTCCAGCTTCAGTCCACAAGGCCACTTCCAGACACTCCCATTCCTTCTAAATATCTGTCGCCATGTAGAAAGTGAAAATATTCCAGTTTTGTTGACAGAACAGATCATGATTGCAGCAGACTTTCTAGTTGGGTCCTTTGCTTTCCTTCTCATCCGGATATTTTCCTTTTGTTTTTAAGCATATTCACAGCTTACACAGCTGGGCTGGGGAGCATCCGATAGGTTGGTTGCGCCATACGTCACCTTCATAAGACGCTAGCACGCGAAATGCAGACGGAGGGCCAGAAGGAAAGTCGCCTGTAATATCGGTGTGGAAAACGCCTCTGTGTCTGCAGTTTATGGCTCCAATCACACATCAGAGAAAAGGATACGTTTTTTGGGGGGGTACCTAAAACTGTCGTTAACAAAGTTGAAAAATGTGGAAAACTGACAAAACAATGCTGCAAAACGTGGATTTTAAACCTCCGCCTTCGGTTGGGAGGAGCAGAGTCTAACAATGCCAGAGTTTACAGCGACCACTTTCTAAAACAGGTAAGATAGTTTATTATTATTTTATTATTATTGTTAAGGCTAATTCCCCACTGTCTCTGGCAGCAAACCAGTTTTTAGGGGGTTTCTGTGGATCTCTGTGACTGGTAGACCTGGTTTGGAGAAATGCGGTTTGACTTATACACAGCCTACAATTTGATAAGGAATTTGGGAGAACAGAAGTAAAATAAATTAATATACAAGATCCAAGCACATAAAAACACTCAGCGTTAGCAATATTATGAGCTAGGGTTATTTATTTTTGCGGACCTCGGGGGGATCTCTGCCCCGCTTGCAGCCTCATTCTGGGCTTTGCAGCACATGTGTCTCCTGATGAAGCAAATTATGCTATATACAAGTACAGTCCATTTTATGGTTTAAAAAAAACCAAACAGCTGATGGTCCTCGTGTGTGATGGGGGCGGAGCCTCACACATCCTCCACTGCTCACAAACAAGTAAACACCGCAACAGTGTGGAAAATCCCTCTTAGGGGGAGAAAGCGACATTGGAAAGGCAGCTCAGCCTCATGGGGGAGACTGACGCGTCCAAACCATGTTAACTTCTTTATTTTGGACACCTGCCCCCCCTACAGTTGTAATTTTTAAGATCGGATGTCCAGAAGTAAAGTTATGAGCGTTGCTTTGTCAGCAGCGAGATGGTTTGTGATGTCATCGCCTCAGGGCTGGTAAATCCACAAGATTATAAGACCAGTCTGGTTTATTTAGACTTCATGGCTCATATCTTATGTATAAATATATTTTTGGCAGTATGGTGTCTGGACCAGCTCATTCAAAGCCTCAGCTACTCACTGTTATTCATTTCACTGTGTTTTGAACCGGTGGGAAACACTTCTTGCCCTCCGTCTGCATTTCGCGGGGCGTTCGGGTCACGTGACTGAAAGCCACCTATTCATAGATACATTTCATTTTAAAGGAAGAAGAAGAAGCAAATCAAACGGATTCATATTTGGTCAGATCTTAGAGGTATAACAAACTCTGCGCTTTAATCATAGCTGGTGGAACTTGTTTTCATTTTGAAGGCCAAGGACAGCATACTGTCGTGTAAATATCAGAGATGATCATTCCTCAGTGTCGGGTGGATCCTCCTTCAACCACATCTTTTTAATGGCTTCTTTGCTTGCAGATAGTAACTAATGTAGTAGTTTCCTGTCCTGGCTGTGCCCAATTTAATCATTTACATCACCCAGGTACACGGTTACCAGCAGAACTGTAATATTTACTCCAAATCTGCTCTCCATATGTCCATGGATCGCTTCCCTATAAGGAGGCTGCAGTTCTGTTTCCAACCTGGACCTTATTTCTAGGAGTTTATACGTGCATTTACTCATCAGCAACATTTCTGCATTCATTAGTTTCCCTAATTGTGGTTTCTTTTTTATTGATCTCATTCAAGGTAGAATGAAGTGAATTCATCCAGTTTGTAGATATTTTCTTCCCCTCCTCTGACCTGTGGGACATGTCCTCCTCTGACCACGCGCCCGTCCACCTGCCGTACATCTGCTGTCCACCAGAGAATCACTCTCCGTTCCTCCACAGATGAATGTCCTCAGTCTCCGGGGGCAGAGAGTTGCACGCCAGCCCACAAGGAGCGCATCGCCGCCCTGGAGAGGCAGCTCAACATCGAGCTCAAGGTCAAGCAAGGAGCTGAGAATATGATTCCAATTTACGCCAACGGATCCACCAAGGTACGGGACCTCCACTCTGTCCACACACATGAAGGACACGTAAAAGACATGTCCATGTCACCCTCCCCCACCCTGGAGATTGTTAGCCAGCCCTCTGCTGACTGATGATAATCTCCAGATGGACATAACCTGGAACTCCGGCTCTTCAACCCTCCATGTTTTTATGTAGTACCTGTCATGCTGACTGCAGGCATCAGCTGATGAGATAGAAAACAAACCTCTGGTCATGTCAGCAGTTTTAAGCCTGCAGCCAACAGAGTGGCTCTCACAGTCCCTGTCATTCAGATGAGTCAAACTTGTGTTTTCATGCTTCCTGTCACATGTTTTTTTGTTGCTGTTTGATGCAGGATAAGAAAATGCTGCAGACGGCTCAGCAGATGCTGCAGGACAGCAAGACCAAGATCGACATCATCCGCATGCAGATACGCAAGGCTGTTCAGGCCACGGAGCACAACGATGACACGCACGGTGAGTCTGAGTCTGAGGGGGTGACTGCAACCACTTATGATCGTCCTCAGTGTTTAACACATATGTGTATACACATATGTATATATATACATACACTCACAGGCCACTTTATTAGGTACACCTTGCTAGCATTGGCTTGGACCCCTTTTGCCTTCAGAACTGCATTAATCCTGGGGGAATATGGGAAAAAAAAAAAAAAGGAAAATAAAAAATAAAATAAATAATTAAAAAAAGGAAATATAAGGAAAAAAAAAAATAAAGAAAGGAGGAGATAAAAAAAAAAAAAAAAAGAAGAAAAAGATAAAGAAAAAGAAAGAAAGAAAGAAAGAGAGAAAAGAAAAGGGAGAAGAAAAAAAAAGAGGGAGGGGGGGAAAAAAAAGAGAGGGGGGCGGGAATAGGGAGGGGTGGGGGTGGGGGGTTGGTTTTTAAAGAGAAGGAGAGGGGAATTGATAATCTCTTACCGGAGATCGGGGTAATAAGTCTTTATAATTTCAGTTAAATTATTCTTTTCTTTTCTTCAAAAAATCTCCAATGATCTTAAAGAGAGGATGTGGAGGAGGAAGGATAAAGGGAAAAAGGAAATAAAGAAAAAATAAAGATGATAGAGTGAAAAAAGGGAATGAAGGAAGAAAAGGAAAAAAAAAAAAAAAAAAAAAAAAAAAAAAAAAAAAAGAAAAAAAGAAAAAAAAAAGGGGGGGGGGGAGTTTAAGAAGGGGGGGAGAAAAAAAAAAAAAAAAAAAGAAAAAGTGGCATAGATTCAACAAGGTTCTGGAAACGTTCCTCAGGATTTTGCTCCATATTAACTTGACAGCATCACGCAGTTGCTGCAGATTTGTTGGCTGCACATCCATGATGAGAACCTCCCGTTCCACCACATCCATGATGAGAACCTCCCGTTCCACCACATCCATGATGAGAACCTCCCGTTCCACCACATCCCAAAGCTGCTCTGTTGGATTGAGATCTGGTGACTGTGGAGGTCATTTGAGTCCAATGAACTCATCGTCATGTTCAAGAAACCAGTCTGAGATGATTCTCGCTTTATGACATGGCGCGTTATCCTGCTGGATGATGTCATCTTTATGACATGGCGCGTTATCCTGCTGGATGATGTCATCTTTATGACATGGTGCGTTCTCCTGCTGGAAGCAGCATCAGAGGATGCTACACTGTGGTCATAAAGAGATGGACATGGTCAGCAACAATACTCAGGTAGGCTGTGGTGGTTAAACCGCCATGTTGGTACTAAGGGGCCCAAAGTGGGCCAAGAAATTCTCTCCCACACCATTACACCACCACCACCAAGCTGAACCGTTGCTACAAGGCAGGATGGACCCTCTGCAGGCCAGTTTGGGCCAGCAGGTGTATATTCCACTCCCCTGGTCTAAGTTAATGTCAGTCCTTGTGCTTGGTGACGGGTGTCGGCTGCCGTGGCAGCGACGCGTCGCCTCCTGCTGCATCTCTTCTATCACCATCTCACCGTCTGATCCGGGTTCTCTGCTTTCGTCCTGCTCTGCATGTTTGTACATTTCAGTTCCGGCCGGCAGCATCTTCATGCTGCCTGCACACCGCAGCACAAACAGATCAACGATGAGCCAGCTCAGTGTTTCTCATCTGTCTGCAAGGAGAACAATACGATACACTGTTGACTGTCTGGCTACTTCACTGTGTGGGTAGGGAGGTCGAGTACACATTTAACATAGTTAATTAACTTTCCCCAGATACAGCACAAAGAAATCCAACCACCAAGCGTAACCTGAACATGAAAGCTATTTGCTGTCCTCAATGCTGTTATAAGACCAACCTGCTGCTGGAACTGAGGGCAATGTGCTTCAGTTGATAATCCTGACATACTGCAGGGCTACTGAAAGGTTACATATAGCAATGCTATGCTAATAGCTGTTAGCTAAGCAGAGACAGGAGTCATGGTCTCCTACTCTGTCTTCTAGCATGCAGACTGGCCAGCTTTCTGCTTCATGTCTCTCATCTTCAGTGAAGCAAGTCATTCGTTACTAACTCTTTCACAGCCCTTTTCCAAGATCAGATGTTTTACAGGTGTTCGGTCTGACTCCAGGGGAGGGGAGAACGGGCTAATGTGATAGAATTCTTATATTTGCTCCCCTGTAGCCAAGATAAAATGATATATCAGTAAAATTTACACATTTACCATTAATTATGGATGTTTTCGAGTTATAGAAATGATCAGAATGTTTTTAAGACAAAGGGAAGTGAAAATATGATTGTTTTAAAAAAAGGGGTCTTGTGTCTCACTTTACCCCAGCCTCGGGGTAAAGTGAGGGCTGGAATATACTTGCTGCTGGTGACACGTCCGCATCATGGCGCTCACACGTTCCCAACGTACCTACCTAGGTCGCTCGCGTTGATGCGAGGTAACGTGCCGCATGCGAATGGTGCAACATTGACTTGAATGCTAGAGGTGCTCGTGCGTACAAAAAGTGTGAACACGAGGTCAGAGGTAAACACAATGGCGGCGGCGAGTATTTGTTTTCGACGAGACCTCTTTTTCTTTCACAGCAGCAAAAGTAAAATGATTGTTTCTTCTTCCTTGAGAGCAATAACGTTGTCCATTCTCCACACAAACCTGGGTCGTTCGCGTTTGCTCTGGAAATACAATCTGACAGTCAGTCTGAGCTTTTGACATTCTCAGTGTCCAAGTTCAGGTGTGCCCTTCACCTCCACCAGGAAGAAGCTGCTGCCCCTCTCTGTATTTTCTCTCCTAAAGATTGCTTTTTATCATTGTTGATATCTGTGCACTGCCAGATGCGCAAATGCGCCGCTAGAAGGCTCAACGCGGGTGGAGGGCATTTACACAGACTTAGGGGCGTCTGGTTTACATGCTGACGCGTTCGGTCTGAGCCAGAGACTGTAAATAAAGAGACAGGATAAAGGTAAGACACACTTAAACTTGCTGTTAGCTGCTAAGAACCACCATTATGCTACTCTGCTGCAGACGGAGACCTTACTAAGAGATAACAAGGAGCTAACTGTTAGCCACCATCTGGCTAACCGGCTCCAGATCTGCTGCCTGTCAATCAAAAGGACACGCCCCTAGTTATGTGTAATTATGTAATGTCATAAGATCTACACGGATAAGTTATTAAAAAAATTCACCCCCCTCACGGTTGACATGAAGGTAAACTTGACCTATTAGACCTAAAATGATGTTTGAACCAGGATGTAAACATGTTTATTTCTGCCGTGAACGTGTTTATTTCTGCTGTAAACATGCTTATCTCTGCCTAATTGTGATTATTTCTACTGTTAACATGTTTATTTCTGTTGTAAATGTAGTTATTTCTGACATGAACGTGTTTATTTCTGCCGTAAACATGCTTATCTCTGCCTAATTGTGTTTATTTCTACTGTTAACATGTTTATTTCTGTTGTAAATGTAGTTATTTCTGACATGAACGTGTTTATTTCTGCCGTGAACGTGTTTATTTCTGCCGTAAACATGCTTATCTCTGCCTAATTGTGTTTATTTCTACTGTTAACATGTTTATTTCTGCCCCAAACATGTTTATTTCTGCCTAAATGTGTTTATTCCTACTGTAAACATGTTTATATTTATGCTGTAAACATGTTTATTTCTGCTGTGAAGTTGGTCTTTTTAACTTGGGAGTCTGTGGGGATTTGCTCTGTTTTGGAGCCCCTAGTGGATGAGGGGGAAACTACAGTTTTTGGCAACTAGGAAGCAGCTTCATTTTCCCGCCACAAGTTCCTGCTTGGTCTGAAGACACCACGGCACTGAACCAAAAATATGTTTTTTACGATATCAAACAAACCTGATTTGCAGTTACACTGTTGAGACTTGTGATGGCGACATGACTGGCTATAAGTGAAAGTCTTGGACATGCAGCGTCTCTCAGCTTTAGCTTCTGTGCAAACATAGGCTACAGGTAGTAGAGTTCCCACAGCTGTCCAGCAGCCCTGTAAACAGACGCAGACGTGGAGTCGTGCCTCCTCATCCTCAGTCATGTTCTGCTGCTCTGAGATGAAAGCAGACATACTGGAGGACAGTCTGAGGATGAGAAACTGCAGGTCTCTGTTCTGAACTTCAACAAACACAGTTTGTGGCTCTGAGGGGTAGCCTCCTCTGCTCTCCACCACAGACTTGGTCCGGGGGCCCAGAGGAAAATCATTTTGGAAAGGAGATCTCATAAAGGTCTCATTTACGTCTCCAAGACAAACGTGACCACGTGAGAGCTAAATAAGACGACAGCTCTTTCCTCCTGTTTCACAACCACGTCTCCAGATAGAAAAATTGCACAAAATCTCACCCTAGTCTCACTTCCAGTTCCAAAGGAGATCTAAATCATTACTAAAATAATCCTCAGGATGTCTGCATTAAGTCTCAAATAAGACACAAAAAAGTTATTCATGAGAACGATCTGAAACCTCAATGAGGCTGGGATGAGATCTCCTTTTTGTCTCCTGAGATGCAAAAGAGAAAGCTTTGAGAAGTAAAATGTTCCTCTAGGGGTGTGTGTGTACTGTACACACATCCAGTCTCCAGGCTCCACACCCGGGCCAAGGGTCATGGAGGAGGGTCCGGGCTCTGGGCAGAACACCATATTAGGAAATGAAAGCCTGCACATCTTTGTCCGGTCCTGTCCCCGTCTGTTCCTCCCTGCATCTGCTCTGCTCTCAGCTGGCTTTAGAAAAGCTGCTCGCTCCATAAATCCATTCTTCATCGCTCCATGTTTGCTCTGCTCCTCATCATTCCTCAGTTTTCCAAGCCAGAGGTGCCTGTCTGAGGGCCGCTTGTTATCTCTGCTACAGTATCTTCTTGCTGTATGTGATCTGCACCAGCTGCTTTTATACTCTGAGCATTGTACATCATTCCCTCCTGCCGCGTTGTTACTGTTCATGCTGAGCTGGCATCAGCAGTGGAGTGAGTTGGACTGTGAGGTGAAATCAGCAGTGGAGTGAGTTTGACTGAGGTGACATCAGCAGTGGACTGTGTTAGACTGTGCTGTGACATCAGCAGTGGAGTGTGTTAGACTGAGGTGACATCAGCAGTGGAGTGAGTTTGACTGAGGTGACATCAGCAGTGGACTGTGTTAGACTGTGCTGTGACATCAGCAGTGGAGTGTGTTAGACTGAGGTGACATCAGCAGTGGAGTGAGTTTGACTGAGGTGACATCAGCAGTGGACTGTGTTAGACTGTGCTGTGACATCAGCAGTGGAGTGTGTTAGACTGAGGTGACATCAGCAGTGGAGTGAGTTTGACTGAGGTGACATCAGCAGTGGAGTGAGTTTGACTGAGGTGACATCAGCAGTGGAGTGAGTTTGACTGAGGTGACATCAGCAGTGGAGTGTGTTATACTGTGCTGTGACATCAGCAATAGAGTGTTAGACTGAGGTGACATCAGCAGTGGAGTGTGTTAGACTGAGGTAACATCAGCAGTGGAGTGTGTTAGACTGAGGTGACATCAGCAGTGGAGTGTGTTAGACTGAGGTAACATCAGCAGTGGAGTGTGTTAGACTGAGGTGACATCAGCAGTGGAGTGTGTTAGACTGAGGTGACATCAGCAGTGGAGTGTGTTAGACTGAGGTGACATCAGCAGTGGAGTGTGTTAGACTGAGGTAACATCAGCAGTGGAGTGTGTTAGACTGAGGTGACATCAGCAGTGGAGTGTGTTAGACTGAGGTAACATCAGCAGTGGAGTGTGTTAGACTGAGGTAACATCAGCAGTGGAGTGTGTTAGACTGAGGTAACATCAGCAGTGGAGTGTGTTAGACTGAGGTGACATCAGCAGTGGAGTGTGTTAGACTGAGGTGACATCAGCAGTGGAGTGTGTTAGACTGAGGTGACATCAGCAGTGGAGTGTGTTAGACTGAGGTAACATCAGCAGTGGAGTGTGTTAGACTGAGGTGACATCAGCAGTGGAGTGTGTTAGACTGAGGTGACATCAGCAGTGGAGTGTGTTAGACTGAGGTGACATCAGCAGTGGAGTGTGTTAGACTGAGGTAACATCAGCAGTGGAGTGTGTTAGACTGAGGTGACATCAGCAGTGGAGTGTGTTAGACTGACGTAACATCAGCAGTGGAGTGTGTTAGACTGAGGTGACATCAGCAGTGGAGTGTGTTATTATAATTGTTGTGTGGAGACTGAGGTAACATCAGCAGTGGAGTGTGTTAGACTGAGGTGACATCAGCAGTGGAGTGTGTTAGACTGAGGTAACATCAGCAGTGGAGTGTGTTAGACTGAGGTGACATCAGCAGTGGAGTGTGTTAGACTGACGTAACATCAGCAGTGGAGTGTGTTAGACTGAGGTGACATCAGCAGTGGAGTGTGTTATTATAATTGTTGTGTGGAGACTGAGGTAACATCAGCAGTGGAGTGTGTTAGACTGAGGTGACATCAGCAGTGGAGTGTGTTATTATAATTGTTGTGTGGAGACTGAGGTAACATCAGCAGTGGAGTGTGTTAGACTGAGGTGACATCAGCAGTGGAGTGTGTTAGACTGACGTAACATCAGCAGTGGAGTGTGTTAGACTGAGGTGACATCAGCAGTGGAGTGTGTTAGACTGAGGTAACATCAGCAGTGGAGTGTGTTAGACTGAGGTGACATCAGCAGTGGAGTGTGTTAGACTGAGGTGACATCAGCAGTGGAGTGTGTTAGACTGAGGTAACATCAGCAGTGGAGTGTGTTAGACTGAGGTGACATCAGCAGTGGAGTGTGTTAGACTGAGGTAACATCAGCAGTGGAGTGTGTTAGACTGAGGTGACATCAGCAGTGGAGTGTGTTAGACTGAGGTGACATCAGCAGTGGAGTGTGTTAGACTGAGGTAACATCAGCAGTGGAGTGTGTTAGACTGAGGTGACATCAGCAGTGGAGTGTGTTAGACTGAGGTAACATCAGCAGTGGAGTGTGTTAGACTGAGGTGACATCAGCAGTGGAGTGTGTTAGACTGAGGTGACATCAGCAGTGGAGTGTGTTAGACTGAGGTGACATCAGCAGTGGAGTGTGTAAGACTGTGAGGTAACATCAGCAGTGGAGTGTGTTAGACTGAGGTGACAGCAGTGGAGTGTGTTAGACTGTGAGGTGGCATCAGCAGTGGAGTGTGTTGGAGTGTGCGGTGAGGGGAGGGAGGTCTGGGGGGGTTGGTGGCAGCGGGTTGGTCTCCCACAGGTCAGTAGGGGCCTAAGGCACCCCTTTAAAATTGAGAATAATAAATAGATAAACCTCAGTTTCACATGAGATATACCCGTTCCACCCCCTCCTCCACTATACTCCCTCAATACTATTATTATTATTATTTATTATTGCTGTTATTATTACTTCTACTATCCATTAGTATTATTATTATTATTGCTATTAGTAGTAATATTATTATGTAATAATTATTATAATTGTTGTGTGGGTATGTTTATTTAACTTGGGGGGAAAACTAAGTTTATTTTGCTGGTGATATATCGCTTGTCTTTGATTTCTGTTAACACTGTTTTTTCTTACATACCCTCAGAGAGACACACACACACACACACACAATCAACAATGTTGTTATGTCATTGTCATCTGTGGTTGTTCACAATTTGTCTGTATGTCTGTCACTGTATGTTTGTTTTTTTGCACAATAAAAAAAAAAAAAAGCAGTGGAGTGTGTTTAAACTGTGAGGTGACATCAGCAGTGGAGCTGCACATTTTTGTCGCAAAATACGACCATTTGGTTGCAGTCTGGAGCCCTGTTTTCAAGTGTTAATTCATATTGACTGACATGTATCAGGAGTAAACATTGCCGACTAATTCCACCAGAGGGCGATATAGGCTTGTGACAGCTATGTTTACTCTGAGAGCAAAGTTCCCAGAACAGCCTTATCTGTGTGAGAGGAGCTAATTTTGGCCGTACTGTCTGTGCGGTGGAACAAATCCTCTAAAACAGGGGTCTGCAACCTTTACAGTCCAAAGAACCATTTTTGCTTCAGCCCAGCTAAATAATAGTCATCCAGAACCACAAATATTTCTTGGCCTTTTTTAAGAAGACAACTTATAATTTTTGATAAATACTAACTTTATAAAAATTTGTTGCCATTTTTTAAGAACCACAGTTTTATTTAGACTTTTACGTTTTGGAAAAAAAAAAAACACTACGGAAGAAGATTAGGGCCTCTAGGGGACAAAAAAATCCTTCGATTAAAGTCAGAATTCAGATTTTTTTTTCCCCAGAACATTAAAAATTTCTTTTTTTAAAAAAAGTTCAGGATTTTTTTTTTAAATTTCTGAAAAAAATCTGAATTCTGATGTTTTTCCCCAGAATTTCTTCAGAAATTGGAAAAAAAAAAAGAATGCCGACATTTTTTTCAAATTCCTGGAAAAAAGTCAGAAATCTGGCTTTCTTCAGAAACTGGAAAAAAAAATCCCCTCATTTTTCCTAAAAGTTCTGAAAAAATTCCAAATTCTGACTTTTTTTCAGAATTTATTTTTCTTCAGTGGCTCTGATCTTCTTCTGTGAAAAAAACAAACATACAATAAAACCTTTGCCAAAAAAATGGATAGTTCCATTTTCCTGTATGGCATTTTTCTCTTTAGAGACCGTGTGTTGCAGAGGAAGACCAAATTTTCAAGCTAAAGGGGAAGAGAAACAGGTGTAGAAAAAAATCACTGGTACTTTTACTTGTAAAAATTAAGTACAATCATTCCAATGAAAAACTGCTAAAAGCTCCGTTTGTTACCACCTATATTTTAAATATTACTCAGTTCTTTATCATTTTTAGTCGATGTTACTGAGCCATTGTGGAAGGTCCACAAAGCCGCAGGTTGCAGACCCCGTCTCTAAAACATGTTTGTCCTTCTTATTTATGTTTATGATTGTTTACAGGCATTAACTTTGGACTCGGAGTGACAGGTTTTTTCAGCAGTAACAAATATGATATGAAAAATCTGAAAATTGCCTTATTTTAATAAGTAACTGACTTGCAGTCCAGTCCCACTTGTCTCAGTTCTTTCCCTCTTGGTGATGCATCTTTAGACTGATGGTACTTATAGTCCAGAAAATACGGTATTTATTTTACCATGTTTACATGCTGCGGTGTGATTGGCTGATTAGATATGTGTATCTGATGAAGTGGTCGGTGAATGTGGCGGGGGCCAGTAAGAAATGTGGGAGATGGATGTCTCTGCCATGGCTGTCCTGGCTAACGTGACCATCTCTGCCCCCCCACAGGTAACCAGGACCTCTGTGGGGTGGAGCTGCGCATCGAGGAGCTGAGACACCACTACAGAGTGGAGCACGCCGTTGCTGAGGGGGCCAAGAACGTCCTGCGACTCCTGGGGGCCAGCAAGGTCCAGGACAAGAAGGCTCTGTCTGAGGTGAGACCAGAAACATCCCTCCATGTCCTCCCACCCGATCAGTCGCTGCCGCATCACGCGGCCTCCCGACCGGGTGGGAAGAAGTGATGTCATCACCAGCTAGTCACCGTTCAGCCAGTTACTGAGCACGTGCAGTGTCAGCTAGAAAACCACTGAGACGTTGCACAGTGGTTACCATGACAACAGCAGCCATTTCTACCAGGGATGTCCCAATACCATTTGTTTGCTGACCAAGTACAAGTAATAGTACTGGCATGAGTACTTGCTGATACCAAGTACCAATCTGAGAAATGAATGGGGAAAGTCAGACGAGTTTCCCTGTTTTTCTCTTTTTGGTTTGTGTTTAAAGAGCAACCGGCAGGCTACGATCATGCTTAACGGTTTGCATGAAGCATTTTTGATAGTTAATATCTATGTCGTGTTTGTAAAAGTCCATCTATTAAAAAATAAAGAAATTGTTTAAAGACTATCAAAAACTGCTTAAACGCCTCTAAAAACGGAAGTGACATGGTGTGCGGTGCTCCGTGATGTGCAGCCTACGGCTAACACAGCTAAACAGAACCAACGAGAGAGAGGAGGAAAAAAGTTTGATTATTTTTAGATCTGAAAGACCTGGGGTCTCATTTATAAAACTTTGTGTAGGATCTTTACTAAAAGTGTACATACGCCCAAAACCAAAAGTTTGCGTACGCCAAAAAATATTCAGATTTATAAAACCGTGCGTACGCACAGATTCAAGCAGTTTCCCCTTTATAAATCACACTCTTCCTGGAAGTTTGTGCAGGTGAGTTTGGCTCATATTCCGCCTCCTACACGCCCACATTCTGCCATAGATGGTCAATGCAAAGTACCTCATGGATGTTTCTGCATATAAATGAGCAGCTGATCTGAGGCATTTAAAACTGAATCCTGGCGATCGAAGTGGGGGTGCTTGTTGGTGAAGTGGAGCCTCACAAAATCATTTTATTTGGGCGTCACATGAAACACAGATAAACGTAAGTCTGCTGATGCAGCAGGTTGTTGTGATGATGTAACAGAGTCTGTTCCAGAAGTCGCTGTGGAGGAAACGTTGTGTCAGAGCGACTGTGTGCAGAACACAGAACACCTGTTTGCTGTGGTGCAGCGCGATTCCCCCTCCTGTGCCCCCCCCTCGCCTGCAAACACCTCCGCCGGTCTTTGGTGAGGTTGATGGCTCCATCACGGAGCGCGCTGTGGTCAGCAGCTGCTGATGCGTCAGGGTGGGCACGGTTTCGGTGGTCGGGGTATCTGGGTCCAGTTCATAGACAAAAGCGCTGCTAAAGTAAATGTGATTATTAGCCGGTCATCATCATCATCATCATCATCATCATCATCATCATCATCATCATCATCATTGGGCCAGGAAATCCTGAAAACGCGCTCCCTTCTAATTTTCCCATCTGTTGGTCCTCCAGCAGCACCGATGCAGCATCAGTGTCCCCCCCCCAGTATTCATATGTTTATGCATCAGTCAGTCTGACTGCAGCAGCTTGTCAGATTTTATGTATCAATGTGGTGAATAATCACCATGATGATCATTGGTAGATGAAGATGATGCTGAGAAAACTTTGATGAAAAGTGAATTTAACACATAAGTTTGCTAACGGACCTTTTTATTCATTTGAAAGGTTCTTATAGGCTCATTTCAGCTCACCTGCAGCATAAATAACGCTGCTGGTTTGAATCCTATAAAGCCAATACGATTGAAATTTGATATGAAGGAGAAAATAAACGTTTGAGTGTGATAGGACGAAACGAGAACCCATACGGGTTTCGAACTCAGGTCTCCTGTGTAAAAGTCATAGACACTAACCGCTCTACCAAAGAAGGAATTGGCAGATGAACAGCCTGGGCACAATATCACTGAGATGGAAGTGACGGACCCGCGCTGCCAGCAGGGGAATCATGATGCACTGTGGTTTCAGTTCCCCACATTACCATCTGTGTCGCCAGTTTCCCCAGTCTCCAAAACCTGCGTACGCATGGCTCAGAGTTAACGTGAGAGACGCACATTTTCCCGTCAAGTTTGCTTTTTATAAATCCCAACTTTTGCGTGAAAACTGGCGTACGCCAATTTCAGGCCCCATTTTGTGCGTACGCAACGTTTATAAATGAGACCCCTGATCCGTCCAGTTCTGAACCAGAAGCTACTAACAGGGTCTCTGGCATCCAGCAGAGGTCACTGTTGACGGGAAACAGGCAGCAGATTCAGTCCTGGAGCTGAAAACGTGGAGGATTAATCTAACAGCATGTGAGTGAAAGTGTTTCGTATATTTTCTCCACATCAGCTTCAGAACGAGGCGATAAAACCTGGTGAAGCTGCAGAGCAGCGGAAATACAGAGACCACAGCAGCCGATAGTGTGATGTTAACACTGTCGTTCTAGTCTAAATCACACGTTCATGTAAACTCTAAACAGCTGATGGTGATGAAGATGAGGATGATGATGGCGTTGCCGGCAAAACGCAGCCTGGTTAAGTGGCGGTTCCAGCTCGTGTCAGAGCAGTCAGCTGTTTGTTGTGGGTCGCAGGAATTAAAAACTTGTGTGAAATCCTGCGAGCGCTGTGAGGACGTTTGGGGCAGAGCTGCTGCTGCTGGCTTCAAACTCCTACTGAGCATGTGCAGGGTCGTCAGGGTGTTTCTAAAGTGTGCCAACCGTTCAAACGCTTCCTGAGCTGCCATATTAATTATCCCCCTGTATACTGATGTGTTGTTCTTCAAAGTTGTCTGCTGAGTCAGTTTTAGAGCTGCAGAAAGCTTAAGACATTATTATTCAGCTCAATCTGAGTTCTTTGGAGTCAGTTCTTAAATATAAGGCCATTTTTTTTCTTTCAGAACTCTACCTGGTTTCACCATGAATAGATATCTTTCTCAGCAAGTTCTAATCTGTCCTTCACTACTGAAAACCCTCCATCATCCTAATCCCTGCTGCTGCTCTGGTCTGACCTCCTCTCTGTTTGTAGCAATAGAGATTTATTTTAAATACATGGAACGCAATAATGAGCAGAAGTTCTGCTCAGAAATGAAAGAGGATTGAGTTTATTCCTAGCATGAACAGCAAAGGCTGTAACCTAGGTAACAAGCAAAGGTGGACATCCCTGCTCCAGAGTAAAAATAAAGTCCAGCAGATTTGACAACCAATCACTAAACCATATTTTTCTTATTTCTAGGCAAAATATGTCATCACACTCAAAATAAGACAAAATTACCTGAAGAGAAACATTTCAGTGACATAAAGGAACTTGATTTAAGACGATGCATCTTTTTTCAAGAAATCTGATCAAGAACATTTTGTTTGTTATATTGGCAGATTTTTTTTCCTCATTACAAAAAAAAAAAAAAAAAAAAAAAAATTTACTTTAAAAAGTGGCAAAGATTTTTTTTTTTTGCTTGTAAGTAAGAAAAAAAATTCTAAGATTTAATTTGCTGCAACCTGCAAGAACCTTGTTTCAGATCAGTTTTTAAACATGATCTCCAACGATGGTCTCATTTAATCTACATTTGTCTGAGAACACACACGAAGGAGAAACGTGATGATATATGTGAATATAAATATGTGTCAGTATAAGTTTATAATAGGGGAGAGCGGGGTAATGTGAGACATCCGCTGTTTCTCTGCAAAGAAACACATTTGTGGGCGGTGACCAGTATGTTTTCAAGCTCCTCCCATTACCCGCTTACCAGGAAGGAGAAGTTGTGCTGGTGCTATGTTAAGTATGTTTGTTTTTTTTCACAAAAATGTGGTTTTTTGCATGTAAAAGTAAATTTTCTTGCTGTGAACTGTATCAGCTGTTGTGTCAAAGCAAATTGATTCAGGTAGAAAAACTTGCATCAAACATGTTGATGAACCTCTAACATGTAAAAGCATGTACTTGATGCTGGTTAAAGATCAGCATGAATTCCCAGATATGTTGGGGGTTTTTTTTATAAAAAAAAAAAAAAAAGTGGCTGTGGGGTACAGTGAGACACTGTCTTGAAGCACGAAGCACAAGTTTAGTTTAGTCCTGAACATGTTTTAGTGTAATATGCTACATATGTTTTATTTTCTATGTCATAAAAAGCCCGCAGTCCCAGGTTCCTCTAACAGGTTCTGATGGTCCCATGTTCTGACCCGAGGCTGCGTACTCGCTGGTTCTGATTGTCCTTCGTCCTGACCCCACACTGTGAATGTTCATTAAAACATTTTGAATTATAT
This sequence comes from Atherinomorus stipes, assembly GCA_023101725.1. NCBI lineage: Eukaryota > Metazoa > Chordata > Actinopteri > Atheriniformes > Atherinidae > Atherinomorus > Atherinomorus stipes. Next base: position 122,423 of record JALJCO010004969.1, read on the forward strand.
CATGTTGCGTTTCTTTTACTTTTAAAGTACTTTGGATTTGGGCTGCCACAAACTATTATTTTGATAGACGAATAGCCACCGATTATTTTGGTGATTGACTAATCGGATGGTACGAAAATTGCAGCATATTTACAGGACCAGTCAAAAGTTTGGAAACTTTCTCATTGAATCTAATTGAGAAACATGTCCAAACTTTTTGGCAGTGTGTGTGTTTATTTATGTCCATGTACAATTTTAGAAGCTGAGCAGACAGAAAGACGGACGAGGCAGCAGAAGGTACAGCCGCAATTTAGAGAGGAAAAACTAAGATTATTAACAATGAACGATCAGTCAATTATAAAATAAGTCACCAACTATTCTGATTGTCGATGATGATCGAGGATGATTCTTAGATTAGTGGACTTATCATGGCAGCCCTACTTTGGATAAATTTCAAGTGTTTAAAAAATGTGCTTATTGGTCCAGTCCCCATGATTCTGGTACTTGTCTACAGTAGTTTTGGAATGTGTGGTTGTCAGTCCAGCTGTAATAGTTAAAAATGGGTTGTTATGGTAGTTTTAGAGTGGAAAATGTAAGAGGATCAGCTTACCCACTAACTGGTTCACTTTACTCCACTGATTTCTCGTGTGTGTCCCACTTTACCCCCCAGGCTGGGGTAAAGTGGGACACAAGACCACTCTTTTTAAAACAATCATATTTTCACTTCCCTTTGTCCTGAAGACATTCTGATCATTTCCATAACTAGGGAACATCCTGAATTAATGGGAAATGTGTAAATTTGACTGATATATCATTTTACCTTGGCTAGAGCGGAGCAAATGTAAGAATTGTATCACATTGTAAGTATAAGTATATATGTGTGTATTCCCGCCCGGCAGGCGCAGTCCCGTCTCAGCGAAGCGTCCCAGCGCCTCGACCTGCTGAGGGACTCTCTGGACCGCCGTCTGGCAGACCTGCCGGAGGACCATCCTAAGACCAGCGTCATCAAGGAGGAACTGGTTTTGGCTTCTTCTCCTGCCTTCAGCTCCCGCCACGGCGCCCCCTACCTTCAAAACCAGTACAGCACCCTCAACAAGCCCTCCCCCCTCACCGGTACGTTACACAACACGAAGCGTGGCAGGGAGCTGATCGACAGCTGTAGCATGCGCTAAGAGCAGAGACACACCGGTCAGACTGCCGACCGTCGCGGTTGTCACCAGAAAACGTGGTCGGGCTGATCAATCGGCTTCAGTCTCGCTGACGGGGTGAGAAAAGTGTCTGAGAACACATGGAGCCGACTCCAGACCTGGGTGTAGCTTCTGCACATGCGTAAAATATAACGTCGCCACGACAGCAGGCGGCGCTGATCTATCTGTGGCCCCAAAAACCGTAAATGACGGACCATGTCTAAAGATGAAAACAGGTAAAAGCTGCTGCTGCTGTTAGCAGCGAGCGAGGACTGCTAGCTAAGCTCCCGATACGATGCCAAACCATGTGTGAGAGTTTGCATTGCGTCCGCTCTTCATCTGGTTTGTTCACCTTCACTTCAGGTCTTCTCATTTGCTGATTCACAAGCAAGGTCAAGCCTCCTCCAATATGATTGGTCAGCCCATCACCGACTGAACGACTGACCAACGCCGATAACACACATTTAATCAGCTGAAAAGAACGGTGATGGTGTTGGAGACGGATGCAGACGGCCGACGACACAGAACACACCAACCTCACTCACGACCGACTTCAGACAGACGAACATCGGGCCGGTGTGTCTCCGCCGTGAGCCTGACTGCAGCCAGGCTAAGATAAAACATAGCTGAGGAAATATTAAGAAGTATTCTAAATGTATACTCTCCCACTAGTAGTAGTAGTCGTAGTAGTAATAGTTTTTCTGCAGCACTTTTCAGGCCTGTGCTCAGTAAACGAGCGCACATGGTTCAGTCATTTACTTCACAAATATACAGAGTACAGTCGTCCTCAAAGTTATTCATCCGGCTGAAACCTGATAAAATCAGCCGTCAGTGATGAGATGAAATGGACAAAAGTAATGATAAATAAAAATTCTGACAAAATCATGACGTTGATTCTGAATTGTGGTTCAACAGAAATGTTAAAAACACACATACAAAAAATAAATCAAGTAAACCAGCATGATGGGGCTCCTGAACTAAAATGTTGTTGAGCAACACTTTGAGACAATCAGATGTTTTTTAGGCGTGGGACAAAATATCAATACACTGAAATATCATGATATTTTAAATGCAGATATCATATCGCTGTTTAAAATTGCAGTATTTTAGTAACAAAATCTCGCCAGCATGTAGAACGTCTCTGCTTTCCACTGATGTCTACGAGCATCTGCAGGTTCAGGTTCGACTTTACACAGTAGAAAGTACAAGTACATAACATGAGTCCAGGTTTTCATCCACCACTTAGTTGTTGGAGATTAGAAAGACTGAAATGTTTATTTCTCATATGCACTAATATGTGTTTTCATATCCTCATTCACTATTTTGTTTGACTAATTTCACATGAATTCGTGTATATTTCTACTATTCCAGCTCAGCTGTGGTAATATTGTTTTCAAAAGCACTTTATTTTTATTTTATTGTCACATCTATTCAGTTGGGTTTTCCCAACATTAGAAATAGTTATGTTCAGGGGGACGATTGTAAACCGTTTTATTATGAGTAGGGACGTAACAATATCCACATCTCATGGTACGATATTGTCTCGATATGAACCCCACGGTACGATATTTATCTCGATATTGTAGGGACGCTCACCATAACAATAATGATGGCATAAAATGCTTTGACGAGTCATTGGTACAATATTGTCAAATTCAAGGTTGTGACATTTTGACCTGCTTGAAAAACTTTTGCTGAAGCTGAAATTCAAGTAAAAATCCAACATATATTTACTGAGAAAACAGCTCAGGTACCATATTAAATAAACTCAACCAGCAATAAAACAGCATATTTACTAAATAAAAAAAGAACCAGGCACAAAGAAACTGCCTCGTCTTTAGTAGTCAATAAATTCAAAATAAATAAGTCCGCCTGTCTGTCAGTGGTCAGTCATATGTCTGAACTTCTACAGGCTCCTTGCGGACATGATTGGAGCACCGTGATGTCGACAATCAGCTGATCAGATGCTCTTCTGCATCTGCTGCTGCAGCTTAAACGGAGAGTTTTAATGAACAGCTGATCCAGGTGGTGAAAAGATACGAAAATGTGTACAGCACACGAGGCGTTTGATACACGGACATCACCGCACGAGCAGCCCCCCCGGACCAAGTTCGTCATTAAATATAAACTCACCAAGTCAACACGGCGATCTCCGCGGCGTCACGGCTGAAACTTCTCACGGAGGAATAACCGGACCAAAACAAACTTTCTTGTCTCTGCGGCCTCCAGAACAGGAACAAAGTTCTGGCTTCTCGTGGAGAATAACAGCTGTTTCATCCTCCTCGTATATCCATGCTGTGTTTGTTTTTCCTGTGCGTGGGGGCTACGTGTGCTCCCATTGGTTTAAAAGAGCGTACTGGCAGCAAAGGATTATGGTCTATGTAGTTCAGTATGTTACGCTATGCATAGAGCGGACTGAAAACTATTAGTTTTGTCTCAAGAGATACGCTGTTTAATACCGCGACAAGACAACGATGATATCGCTGCAGTTTGTAAAAGTTTCTCTTCTTGCCCTCAGGACTGATTACTAAGATCTCTGTTTGGTCCTGGTTGAGCTGTAGGAAATTCTCTGCCATCCATGACTTAATATCTAAAATACAGTTTAAAAGGGCATCAATTGGCCTTGTGTCATCCGGAGACACAGCAATGTACAGCTGCGTATCATCCGCGTAGCTGTGGAAGCTGATGCCGTGTCTCCTGATGACGTCCCCAAGTGGAAGCATGTATAGATTAAAAAGAACTGGACCTAAAATTGACCCTTGTGGAACCCCACACTTAATTTCATGCTTTCTGGAGGAACATGTATCCATACTTACAAAGAAATATCGATCTGTGAGATAAGAGCTGAACCATTTAAAAACAGTACCAGAGAGGCCGACCAGGTTTCTAAGCCTGTTATGTAAGATGTGATGGTCGACTGTATGGAAGGCGGCACCAAGATCCAGTAAAACCAAGACTGTAAGCTGAGGCATATCTGCGTTGTACCTGATGTCATTTAAAAGCCTGTCTCAGTACTGTGGTTAGTCTCATTCAACACCCACCCCTAGTGTTTTCTGCAACGTCCAATCAGACGTCTGCACCTGCTGACAGGTATGTTGGTCCACTGTTCATGGGAAGGATGCTCTAATGTGTCTGCAACAGTTTTGTTTTTTCTTTTTTTATCATTATTTTTTCCAACCACAATTCAAAAGCAACATTTTATTTTACGAAGTTATAATTGAGTAAATTTGCATTTATTATTAGTTTCTCTAGTTTCTTGTTATCTGAATTACTGTTGTGAAATGATGCTTTTCTCAAACTGAAGGGAGGGAATGGACGTTTTTGCCGTCTCCTCTGTCCTCAGGCACGCTGCAGGTGCAGCTGCTGGGCTGCGTCGGCCTGCTGGAGGTGGTCCCGGGTCGCAGTAAGGGCTCCGCCGTCATGCTGCCCAGCTACAGCCCCGGAGACACCCGGTCCTTCATGAGAGGCAGCAAGGGCCTGTACGGACGCAGCGGCTCGGTCAGCGGGAAGACGCCCAGCAAGACGGACGAGCTCTCCTGTGAGCCGCGTTATGACGTCATCAGCAGCACGTGTTCACGGGTGTGTGCTCGTCTCTGATGAGGTTTGTCTCCCTGCAGCCGAGCTGAGTGCAGTGCTGAAGCTGGACAACACCGTGGTGGGCCAGACGGCCTGGAGGACGGTGGGGGAGCAGGCGTGGGACCAGACCTTCACCGTGGAGCTGGAGAGGGTCAGTGCGCGCACACACACACACACACACACACACACACACACACACACACACACACACGCTCAGAGTGCCGAGCCTAAACAAACCTGCATGTGTTCCAGTCCAGGGAGATGGAGATCGCCGTGTACTGGAAGGACTACCGCTGCCTGTGCGCGCTCAAGTACCTGAAGCTGGAGGAGTTCCTGGACAACCAGAAGCACCGGGTCCAGCTGGAGATGGAGCCTCAGGGGCTGCTGCTGGCCGAGGTACGCGCACACATGCGCACACATGTGCACACATGCGCACACATGCGCACACCCGCACACACACGCGCACACATGCGCACACCTGCACACACCCGCACGCACCCGCACACACCCGCGCACACCCGCATGCACACCCCTACACACAAACACACACACACACACCAAGGTCAGAATAGTTTGGGATTTTTAATTAGTTTCAGTTTTTATTTAGTTTTGATTTTTTGTTTTTCAGTTCAGTTAGTTTTAGTTAGTTTTTTGAGCAGGTTTGCTAATTTTAGTTTAGTTTTTATTTTTCAGAAATTCTAGGTATTTGTCAGGTGTGACTTTCTAAATCATCAGAAAGTCACTCAGAGTAAAGCCAGCAGAGCAAAGTAAACAGATTAAATAGAAATGGATTTCATATCAACCCAAAAGGCTCATGTTGTTTCGTAAAGACACAGTACAGTTTCACTTGGTTATCTTTTTGGAAAAAACTGTTATTTTTATTTCTATTTCATTTAACGAAAATGTTTTTTCAATTTTAGTTTTAATTTTTTCATTAGTTTTAGTGAACTACGATAACCCTGGCACACACACACACACACACACACACACACACACACACACACACACACACACACACACACATACAGAGGAAAAGCTGTATGTAAAAGTGGGCGTGTACAGTCCGTACTTCTATGTTGTACCTGGATGGTGTAATTACTACTAGGTCTTCAGATCTGTGTACGCCGCCACGGTTGCCATGGTTTCATGTTTTGTTGTGTATGTTTTTCCAGGTGACGTTCTTCAATCCGGTCATTGAGAGAGCTCCTCGCCTCCAGAGGCAGAAGAAGGTCTTCTCCAAGCAGCAAGGTGGGAAGCAGAGAGGAGACGAGCAGGTTTACCGCTGCTGGTTGTGTCTGTGTGAACGCCACGCTGACGTTCAGTCTGTCTGCAGCGCCCTCCAGTGGCGACGTCTCTGTACTGGCAGCTGTCTGACGGCAGCACCACACCACACACAGGATCAATACCACACTCTGAGTCCTGACAGGTTAGCCAGAAAGGACAGGGTCATGATTATGTTTAGTCTGGTTTAGACCTGTTCCCCAGCGTCTGCAGACAGCTTCTCTCTCACATCTGCCTCCAGTCTTACTCTGTTAACTTTGACACAGTCTGTTCTGTTTCATACATGAAATTTCTGTTCTTGTTTTCTAAATGAGACAAATTGCATTTTCCCCTCTGGTTCCAGTTCTCTGCTGAACGATGAAAAAGTTCTTTTCTGTAACTGCCTGAAAGCATCTTTGCCTAGATCTTAAGATAACAGTGCTTTTTTTCACCCCCAGCGGGGGCTTTTGAGTTTAACAGCTGCACACGGTAAAGAAACTAGTCATGTAAGAAATAATGAAACTCACAAACAAAGATCAGAATGAAGGGGCATTGTTGTACTTCTGCAGATGTTGCGTGGAGAGGAGGTGAGGTGACCCAGCCATGTTTCTGTTTTAGGGTGTTACAATCTGTTACAGTCCATCCTGTGAAGGTCGCTCCTCCGTCCTCATCTCATTTACAGCTTACAGGTTTAGACTCAGCCAGCCCCTTCAGCAGTCTCACTCCAGCTCCTTCTGCTAAGCTTTGACAGAAGGTTCCCATCCTGCTCAGTCATCACGTCCTCGTTAAAGACGAAGGAACTAGAGCTGTAACCATACACCAACTCACGATTCCATTCACATCACGATTTTTTAAATTTGAGAAGTATTTTATTTAAAGGTAGAGTTTTGGACATTAAGAAGATACGAGTTGCTGGTGCTGACGTTATATCTCACACAGGCTTCGCCCTCTACTGGACTCTATGGGTACAACTCTCCTCCAATCGCGTACTCGCGATTAGGGATGCACCGATCCGCCTTTTTTGGGCTCCTCGATCCGATATTTGATGTTTCAGTATCTGCCGATTCCGATCCAATACCGATACAGAAATGGGGGAACAAAACAGCATGGTATTGTTTGATTGCACACCTCGTTGTGAAAACAGACTGGGATCTTCCTTTTGTGCAAGGCAACATCAGACTTGGCTTAAAAAAAAATTGTTTTCCCTGGTTTTTAAAAAAGGAGATAAATGTACTGAATTACTTATTTAACAACTGCACACACACAGCAATCTTAAATAAACTTACAATCTTCACAAGCTTGCTCACATATGGACTTTCATATGTGAAAGTGTCTTTTCATGTAGATTGCTTCGTTTTATATCGGCCTTTCTGCACTGCAGGACAGGATTTTGATAATTACATTTTTTAGCTATTACAGAGATTTTGATTTTTACTGCAGGCGTCAGATGCACAAAGTAAACTATTCACTGCAAAAACTCAGATCTTACCAAGTAGATTTTTCTCATTTCTAGTCAAAATATCTCATCACACTCAAAACAAGACAAAATTACCTAAAGAGAAACATTTCAGTGAGATATTGGAACGTGTTTTAAGACAGTGCCTCTCTGATCAAGAAAATTTTGCTGGTTCCATAGGTAAAATTTTTTGCTCGTGACAAGCAATCTTGCCCGTTCTTAAAATTCTTGGGGAGTGGATAGCCCAGTGGTAGCGTCGTGGGCTTGGGCGCGGAGGACCCGGGTTTGATCCCCCGACACGACTTCTGGATGTACCACTGTGGACCCCTGAGCAAGGTCCTTAACCCCCCACCAACTGCTCCCCGGGCGCTTTAAGTAGCAGCCCACTGCTCTCTGATACTCTCAGTACAGAGATGGGTGAAATGCAGAGCCCTAATTTCCCCTCAGGGATCATACAAGTATAACAAAAATAAATAAATAAATAAATTAAGTAGAAAAAAAAAAAAATTTTTTTTTTTTTTACTTGTAATGAGCAAAAAATTCTGCCAATAGAACAAGTGAAATTTTCTTGATCAGATTTTTCTAGCTCTGCAGCTACAGGTTGCAGACCCCTGCACTAGAGGGTACCACAGAAATTCAGCAGCCCCCAGTAATGGTGTTGAATATACAAAATATTACGTAATGGTGTGGCAAATAACCCTTCTCCAAAGCCTGGGGGATTTCCCTTACCAAAAAGAATCACAGGTACTACCCAAAAAAATAGAATATCCTGAAAAAGTTCATGTATTTCTGTAATTCAACTTAAAAGGTGCAATTTACATATTGTATAGACAAATAGTATGTGAATCAATATATTTCAAGCCTTTATTTGTTTGGATGTTGCTGATTAGAAGTTGCAGCTTCAGAAAACCTAAAATTCAAAAACTCCAAAAATGAGAATATTGTGAAAAGCTCCAGTATTGTAGGTTCAGAGTGTCACATTCTAATCAGATCAGTAATCCAAACACCTTCATAAGTACCCTGAGCCTTTAAAAAAGTCTCTGTCTTGGTTTAGAAGAATTCACAATCATGGGGAAGATGCTGATCTGACAGTTGTGCAGAAAACCATCATTGACTCCCTGCACAAGGTGGAACACACAAAAAGTGATGGAAAAGAAGCTGGATGTTCTCAGAGTGTCTCAAAGCACATTAATGGACAGTTAAGTGGAAGGAAGAAGTGTGGAAGAAAACGGTGTAGAAGCCGGAGGGCTGACAGCAGCCTGGAGAAGATGGTCAGGAAAGGGCCTTTCAGACGTGTGGAGGACTTCATAAGGAATGGACCTGTGAGCTTCATCAAGTCCAGCATCAATGCAGCCGTCCACCAGGACATTTTGGACACCTTCATGCTTGCTTCAGTGGACCAGCTGTATGGGGATGCAGACTTCATCTTCCAGCAGGACTTGGCACCTGCCCACACTGCCAAAACTACCAAATCCTGCTTCAACAACCATGGATCACCATGCTGGATTGGCCCGCAAACCCACCTGACCTGAACCCCATTGAAGACATGTGGGACATCGTCAGAGAAAGCTGAACAGGAAGAGAGCGAACAATAAAGAAGAGCTCAAGGCTGTGATGGAAGCATGTTGGTCTTCCATAACAGCTGAGATATACCACAAGCTGCTAGCATCCATGCCACGCTGGGTTAAAGCTGCTAGCATCCATGCCACGCCGGGTTAAAGCTGCTAGCATCCATGCCACGCCGGGTTAAAGCTGCTAGCATCCATGTCACGCCGGGTTAAAGCTGCTAGCATCCATGCCACGCCGGGTTAAAGCTGCTAGCATCCATGTCACGCCGGGTTAAAGCTGCTAGCATCCATGTCACGCCGGGTTAAAGCTGCTAGCATCCATGTCACGCCGGGTTAAAGCTGGTAGCATCCATGCCACGCCGTGTTAAAGCTGCTAGCATCCATGCCACGCCGGGTTAAAGCTGCTAGCATCCATGTCACGCCGGGTTAAAGCTGGTAGCATCCATGCCACGCCGGGTTAAAGCTGGTAGCATCCATGCCACGCCGGGTTAAAGCTGCTAGCATCCATGTCACGCCGGGTTAAAGCTGCTAGCATCCATGCCACGCCGGGTTAAAGCTGCTAGCATCCATGCCACGCCGGGTTAAAGCTGCTAGCATCCATGCCACGCCGGGTTAAAGCTGCTAGCATCCATGTCACGCCGGGTTAAAGCTGCTAGCATCCATGTCACGCCGGGTTAAAGCTGCTAGCATCCATGTCACGCCGTGTTAAAGCTGCTAGCATCCATGCCACGCCGGGTTAAAGCTGCTAGCATCCATGCCACGCCGGGTTAAAGCTGCTAGCATCCATGCCACGCCGGGTTAAAGCTGCTAGCATCCATGCCACGCCGGGTTCAAGCTGCTGGCATCCATGCCACGCCGGGTTAAAGCTGCTAGCATCCATGCCACGCCGGGTTAAAGCTGCTAGCATCCATGCCACGCCGGGTTAAAGCTGGTAGCATCCATGCCACGCCGGGTTAAAGCTGGTAGCATCCATGCCACGCCGGGTTAAAGCTGCTAGCATCCATGCCACGCCGGGTTAAAGCTGCTTGCATCCATGCCACGCCGGGTTAAAGCTGCTAGCATCCATGCCACGCCGGGTTAAAGCTGCTAGCATCCATGCCACGCCGGGTTAAAGCTGCTAGCATCCATGCCACGCCGGGTTAAAGCTGCTAGCATCCATGCCACGCCGGGTTAAAGCTGCTAGCATCCATGTCACGCCGGGTTAAAGCTGCTAGCATCCATGCCACGCCGGGTTAAAGCTGCTAGCATCCATGCCACGCCGGGTTAAAGCTGCTAGCATCCATGCCACGCCGGGTTAAAGCTGCTAGCATCCATGCCACGCCGGGTTAAAGCTGCTAGCATCCATGCCACGCCGGGTTAAAGCTGCTAGCATCCATGCCACGCCGGGTTAAAGCTGCTAGCATCCATGCCACGCCGGGTTAAAGCTGCTAGCATCCATGCCACGCCGGGTTAAAGCTGCTAGCATCCATGCCACGCCGGGTTAAAGCTGCTAGCATCCATGCCACGTCGGGTTAAAGCTGCTAGCATCCATGCCACGCCGGGTTAAAGCTGCTAGCATCCATGCCACGCCGGGTTAAAGCTGCTAGCATCCATGCCACGCCGGGTTCAAGCTGCTAGCATCCATGCCACGCCGGGTTAAAGCTGCTAGCATCCATGCCACGCCGGGTTAAAGCTGCTAGCATCCATGCCACGCCGGGTTAAAGCTGGTAGCATCCATGCCACGCCGGGTTAAAGCTGGTAGCATCCATGCCACGCCGGGTTAAAGCTGCTAGCATCCATGCCACGCCGGGTTAAAGCTGCTTGCATCCATGCCACGCCGGGTTAAAGCTGCTAGCATCCATGTCACGCCGGGTTAAAGCTGCTAGCATCCATGCCACGCCGGGTTAAAGCTGGTAGCATCCATGCCACGCCGGGTTGAAGCTGCTAGCATCCATGTCACGCCGGGTTAAAGCTCCTAGCATCCATGTCACGCCGGGTTAAAGCTGCTAGCATCCATGTCACGCCGGGTTAAAGCTGCTAGCATCCATGCCACGCCGGGTTAAAGCTGCTAGCATCCATGCCACGCCGGGTTAAAGCTGCTAGCATCCATGCCACGCCGGGTTAAAGCTGCTAGCATCCATGTCACGCCGGGTTGAAGCTGCTAGCATCCATGCCACGCCGGGTTAAAGCTGCTAGCATCCATGTCACGCCGGGTTAAAGCTGCTAGCATCCATGTCACGCCGGGTTAAAGCTGCTAGCATCCATGCCACGCCGGGTTAAAGCTGGTAGCATCCATGCCACGCCGGGTTAAAGCTGCTAGCATCCATGCCACGCCGGGTTAAAGCTGCTAGCATCCATGCCACGCCGGGTTGAAGCTGCTAGCATCCATGCCACGCCGGGTTAAAGCTGCTAGCATCCATGTCACGCCGGGTTAAAGCTGCTAGCATCCATGCCACGCCGGGTTAAAGCTGCTAGCATCCATGCCACGCCGGGTTAAAGCTGCTAGCATCCATGCCACGCCGGGTTAAAGCTGCTAGCATCCATGCCACGCCGGGTTAAAGCTGCTAGCATCCATGCCACGCCGGGTTAAAGCTGCTAGCATCCATGCCACGCCGGGTTAAAGCTGCTAGCATCCATGCCACGCCGGGTTAAAGCTGCTAGCATCCATGCCACGCCGGGTTAAAGCTGCTAGCATCCATGCCACGCCGGGTTAAAGGGACTTGAGGCAAGATTAAGAAATGAAACTTGCGACTGCCGCAACAGGTAACTGCAGCCACGAGCCAAGCCGTCACGGGAGCACAAACTGAAGGTATAATGTTGTTTACTCACCTTTTTCTTCGTAGTTCCACTTTTTAGTGTCTTTCAGTTGATCTGGATCGTTTTCTGACGGCAGAATAATCCATAACTATCGCTTACAGTGTTTGAATTTACCGCCACCGGCTTCGTCCTATATCAAAACAGCGGATGTAGCATCATTTGACGTCACGTCTGCAGGGCAGCGCGGGAAATTCGGACACTGAATTGCAGCTTTATGCAGCACACAGCCTGTTCATGGCAACGGAGAGGAACATGGGTGGAAACGTTATTTTTGGTATTTAGCGCTTCATCATCCATTAGTATGAACAAAAAGGGACATTCATATTTGGTTTTTTTCAAATTCCTGCCTCAAGTCCCTTTAAGGAGTCATTCATGCATAGTGGGAGTTGGAGTTGGGGAGTGGATAGCGTTGTGGGTAATGTGGCACGGCAGACCCGGGTTTGAGTCCCCCGACACAGGACTCACGTGAACCACTGTAGACCCTTGAGCAAGGTCCTTAACCCCCCCACCAACTGCTCCCTCGGGCTCTTTAAATAGCAGCCCACTGTTCTCAGGTTCAACCTGAGATGGGTGAAAATGCAGAGAATGAATTTCCTAATTGGCTTACTAATTGGGATGAATAAAGTATATATATAAAAAAAAGGGCCCAAACCAAGTACTAAGTACAGATGCAAGATTTTACTTTAGGAGGCCTGACTTTTTTGTATTTAAAGTCCTTTTATAATTGATTTCATGCAATATTCTAATTTTTAGAGTTTTTGAATTTGAGGTTTTCTAAAGCTGCAAGTCCTAATCAGCAACATCCAAACAACTTGAAATATATTGATTCACATATTTGTCTATACAATATGTAAATTGCACCTTTTAAGTTGAACTACAGAAATACATGAACTTTTTCACAATATTGTAATTTTTTGGGTAGTACCTGTATATACAAATGTCTGTCTGTTCCACGGCTGCAGCAGCTCTGCAGACATTAACGCTGCGTGTGTGTGTGTGTGTTGTTCAAGGCAAGGCGTTCCTTCGGGCACGGCAGATGAACGTGGACATCGGGACGTGGGTGAGGTTGCTTCGAAACGCCATCCCCACGGTGAACAACTCTGGAACGTACAGCCCCCACGCTCACAGCTTATCTCTGAGCTCCGGGTGAGACCTGCAGCACACGCTCCCTCCACCACCACATGCTGCCTCTCGGCCTTCCACAGCCGCTCATGTCATCTCCGAGCTTCACCGGCTCCTCTCCCAGATCGGTTTCAGGTAAAGTTCATTGCTACCGTGACGTTCCGTCTGCAGTCTTCCTCGGAAGCTGTCGCAGCTGGCAGACACGCACGTGGACACTCACCTCAGGGATGAAGCCGCCATAGAAACTGTAACACACTGATCAGCTTTTGTTCTGGACATCCGAACACCCCGCAGCACCTAGACTCAGCCGTCAGGATGTGAGGGGCCCAGACCAGGTCAGATTTATGGGCAGAAACACCTAGGGATGGGTACCAAAGTCAGTACTTTTATTGGTACCTACCGAACTCCGTCGGTACTACAGAGTACCGATTCATGTGAAATCAAACAGTACCATGTTTCGGTACCTAAATGCAACTTTTTTACTGTGAGGGAGTGAAAGAGTTGGTGATTTCTATGCTGCACGTGAACGTTGCATCGCAGCATGACATCAACCAGCGGCTGATTGAAGCTTTTCTGGCTTCACTTCTCTAAAACATCCAACTCGCTGCAATATTTGAGATGCAAAATGCAAGACGAGCGGCAGGAACACGTCTGATCTGAGGAAGCAGCTGATTAAACACAATATTCTTCTCAAAGCTCCGTTCCTGACGCTTCATCTGCAGCCCGCAAAAAGAAGAGGGAGAAGTCAGTCAGCCCCTCAGCGGCTGAACAGATCCAATCGGGGGCAGATAATAACCAGCAGGGTTCACAAACTGCTGCTCAGAACTCAGTATGATGTAAATACTTACTGAGTTTACCATCAACCAGCACAGGAACCCAGTTGAGGACCGACGTGCAGGTCATGTCTCTCCCTTCCCCCTTCACATCCCTCATCTTATTAAACTTCATCCCAGCGGAGTTTCCGCACGCGAGCGCACCAGCCACAATACTTACATCTGTCATGGAGTCTGCGTCTCTCTGAAGAAGCTTGTCTGGTTTAACCAGCACGGCAGAAACTGTCTGCACCAAGTTAGTAACCTGATCACTGCAGCAGGAGGATCACAGCCTCCATCATACCTGCACTAACACTGCGACAGGAGAACCACCCATCTTTATTCTCAATAAATTATTCCGTTACTAAGTTTCCCTCTGTTACCAGACGCTCCGACACCACAGAGAATAAAAACAGCTGGATGTTGCTTTAATATATTAGTTAAAAATTATATGTTGAGAATGAGACATAAATCTGGTATTGCCATATAAACACACACAAAAGTACTGAAAGCTGGTACCGTTTGGTACTGGTACCGACTCGCATGTACTGGAAGTTGGTACCGTATCGGTTCAAATGTGAACAGTACCCATCCCTAGAAACACCCAGTTCTTCCTAAAATTCTGCTGGTTTGGGTCCTGAAGGATGCGTTCCACACTGTAGCCCGCTTGGTTTGGTGCGGTCTGAACACCAGCCGTACTCTGGTGCACGAAGGTTATTCTAGTTCACTAAAACTAACCACAAAACAAAACTGAAATTGAAAAATATTTTCATTAACTTAAGTAATATAAAGTACACATTTATACTATTTCAACCCTAAGGGTACCTGCAGCATTGAAAAATGTGTGTAGCTTGTACAATAACTATAAATAGCAGTACTTCTAAACAGTAGTATAATTAGTTATGATTTTCATAATTATCATAGTAATAATTATATGTATAATTATATATGTGTTTGGCCTAATATTTCTATAATAATTATTCATTTATTATTAGCATCTTTGATTGTTGTCATAATCTCTATTTTATTGACTTTTATTCATCATCTTTAATTGGTTTAATTGTACTTTATTAACTCATACAGCTTGATAAGGTACAAAAATGGACCATGAAGGTACAGAAATGTCTTTCAGAAAGGAACCCCCCCAGCAACAAGCTTTGGACCCTTTTAAGTACAAATTGGTACCTCTATTTCTGAGTGTGTGTGTATATATATGTATATATATTTATGTATATATATGTATATTTTTCATACATACGTATATCCATTGTGCACGCTAGTTCTAAACACTGACTTAATATAAATGCCGTGGTCGTGTGTATATTCATTGCACCTCACCTGTTTATAATAATATTAAAGTCCATGGCTATAACTCGCTCTGCTCTGAAATCGTTAGTTATGATCATTAAGTTTGTAGTTTCATAACTAAATTTCTGATGTTTAAAACAAACCAGACTGATTGAAAATCACCAGAAAATTGAGTAAGTTATGAGTAAGTTATGGCTTTTAATGATGATGGTCCATCATCATCAGCAAGCTGACTGTGGTAAGATGGCTGCCGTATGTGGACGTTCGGCTCCATTGGCCAACAGCGCAGTTGAGTTATGTAGCATATATAGATGTGTGTGGTCCCAGCTGTCTCTGAGGAAGACGGTGGACGGACACCGGTGGAGACAGTGGACCTGAAACTGAAGGACGAGACGGTGAAGTCATCATTCCTCCAACAGTTCTCCTGCTGTTCTCTAACTATCCTTCTGTTTAAGTCTGTCTGTCCATCTGATCACAGCGTCTGTCTGTGTCTGTGTGTGTGTGTGCGTGTGCACGCCTGTGTGTGTGTGTGTGTGTGTGGTTTCCAGGGAGATCTCAGTGGAGAAGTTGAGTCTGGAGAGCGACTCTCCAGTCAGAGGAGATTACAGGAGAGACCCGGACACACACACTCCGGTGAGACGGGCAGCCGGGGGTGTGTGTGGTGTTACCGCGGAGACGAAGCCAACTCCGTCCGAGTTTTATACCTGCAGCACACCACAGCTTTCTGAGCTAAAGTTCATGGAGGCCGTTTGCTCAGCAGATCGCCACCGTGTCGCCTGATTTCTGCTGAGTCATGGAGGCCGTTTGCTCAGCAGATCGCCACCGTGTCACCTGATTTCTGCTGAGTTTTCTGCCTCACAAGACGCAAAAATATTAACGTGCAACACGGCAACAATCTGCTGAGCAAACGGCCTCCATGACTCAGCAGAAATCAGGGGACGTTCTGCTGAGCTAACGGCCTCAATGACTCAGCAGAAATCAGGGGGACGTTCTGCTGAGCAAACGGCCTCAATGACTCAGCAGAAATCAGGGGACGTTCTGCTGAGCTAACGGCCTCAATGACTCAGCAGAAATCAGGGGACGTTCTGCTGAGCAAACGGCCTCAATGACTCAGCAGAAATCAGGGGACGTTCTGCTGAGCAAACGGCCTCAATGACTCAGCAGAAATCAGGGGACGTTCTGCTGAGCAAACGGCCTCAATGACTCAGCAGAAATCAGGGGACGTTCTGCTGAGCAAACGGCCTCAATGACTCAGCAGAAATCAGGGGACGCTCTGCTGAGCAAACGGCCTCAATGACTCAGCAGAAATCAGGGGACGTTCTGCTGAGCAAACGGCCTCAATGACTCAGCAGAAATCAGGGGACGTTCTGCTGAGCAAACGGCCTCCATGACTCAGCAGAAATCAGGGGACGTTCTGCTGAGCAAACGGCCTCAATGACTCAGCAGAAATCAGGGGACGTTCTGCTGAGCAAACGGCCTCAATGACTCAGCAGAAATCAGGGGACGTTCTGCTGAGCAAACGGCCTCAATGACTCAGCAGAAATCAGGGACGTTCTGCTGAGCAAACGGCCTCCATGACTCAGCAGAAATCAGGGACGTTCTGCTGAGCAAACGGCCTCAATGACTCAGCAGAAATCAGGGGACGTTCTGCTGAGCAAACGGCCTCAATGACTCAGCAGAAATCAGGGGACGTTCTGCTGAGCAAACGGCCTCAATGACTCAGCAGAAATCAGGGACGTTCTGCTGAGCAAACGGCCTCAATGACTCAGCAGAAATCAGGGGACGTTCTGCTGAGCAAACGGCCTCAATGACTCAGCAGAAATCAGGGACGTTCTGCTGAGCAAACGGCCTCCATGACTCAGCAGAAATCAGGGGACGTTCTGCTGAGCAAACGGCCTCCATGGCTTCCAGCTCAGAAAGCTGTGGTGTGCGGCCGGCACGGTGGTGCTGGGGGGCTGAGTGATCTGCATCTGGAGCTGCAGACGTGTGGTCACACGGCAGCTCGTCCGATGGAGCTCAGCTGGACTTCAGGCAGCACAAAGAAGCGGTTCCCCTCTCAGACATGAAACGTCAGATTATGGCTGTTCCAGTAGGAGGGCCAGACCAGACCCAGAACCTGTCCCATACGGACCCGAACCTCCAGCCTGCGGATGCACAATAACCTGCTTTTAAAAGCTGATACGATAACACACACACACCTGATCATGACATCACTATGAACAAAACCAAAACGACGCTTCAGGCTTAAAACTGGGATTTCCAGCTTCTGCTGGTCGTGAAGGTTCCAGCGGTGGGGGGCAGCTGGTGTCTGGAGGAGGGAAGCTGGTCTGGAAGCAGCTTTCTTTCAGGGTTACAGCCCAGATTACACCAAAATATCTGAATGAATTGAAATCATTTGTCCCCCCCCAGTTTAAAATCGCATCTGAATATAAATGTTATCAGGGTAAGTTGTCATGATATCAGACTTATCAGAATGACAGAATATTTTCAGATTATTGGCCCCATAATTACCGTGAAGCCCTAAAGTGTAAAAACTCAAATCTTACCAAGTAGATTTTTCTCGTTTCTGGTCAAAATATCTCATCACACTCAAAATAAGACAAAATCACCTAAAGAGAAACATTTCAGTGAGATAAAGGAGCAAAGGTAGCGACCGTGAATGAAACGTGATGCTAACGCTAGCAGAGGCTCAGCAGGCTGGTAAAGTTGACATGGGTAAACATGGGCGCTGATTTCAGGGCCCGAGCATCCACGGAGAACACCGAACACCCACGAGAGTTTGACGGCAGAGTTAAAGCGTTGCTGTACCTGCAGACAGATGTGCAGGAAGGTTTAATCTGCACGCAAAGAGCAGAAACACTCATGTCAGAGTTCATCTTTGCCCTCCATAATGAAAGTTGGAAATTTGTCATTTTAAATTTAAGCGTTTAAACGTTTTTTTTTGTTGTTGTTTTTTTTTGTGTGTGAATATATACTATAATAATGGATTAGGTCTATATAGCGCTTTTCAAGGCACTCAGAGCGCTTCACAGTATATTCTTTCACTCCTCAGCTGTACGTGGTGATGGTAAACTACGTATGCAGCCACAGCTGCCCTGGGGCAGGCTGACGGAAGCGTGGCAGCCATTTCGCCCCTACGGCCCCTCCAACCATTCACACACATTCATACACCAGTGGTGCCCCCACTGGAGGCAAGGAGGGTCCAGTGTCTTGCCCAAGGACACAACGACTAATGGCTGGGGGATCGGGATTCGAACCGCTGATCCTTTGATCATTGGCTGACCTGCTCTACCACCTGAGCCACAGCCGCCCCCAACATACACACACACACGCAGAGAGAAGAAAATAATAAGCTGCAATTTATATTGTTACTGCACGTACTTCAGGTTATACCACAATATAGATGTGAGGCTGTACGGCCCAGCTGTTAGTGTTAGTTATATGGCCTGATATTAATGTTCATGATGTTTGTGAAACGTCAGTGATATTCACGTTTAAAAACTCGCCACCTCCGTTCATTTTAGCCCACTTCATGAAGGGCGGCATTCAGACAACCTTTTTTTTCTTGCTCCTGAGACAACTTAAGGCCACCCAAAACTTTTGATAGCTGAAATTCTTGATCAGATTTCTTGAAATAAGACGCATTGACTTAAAACAAGTTCCTATAGCTCACTGAAATGTTTCTCTTGTGGTGATTTTGTCTTATTTTGAGTGTGGTGAGATATTTTGAGTAGAAATGAGAAAAATCTACTTGGTGAGATTTGATTTTTTGCAGTGTACTCCAGCCTAAACCGAGACTTTAGGAAGAGCTTCTCTGTCTTTCCAGGCGGAGAGGCAGTCGTTCAGTGCTGAGAAAACAGATGTGAGTTCAGTCACCAACCAATCACGTCCCTCCATTTCAGCAGACAAACACTGGATCTGCATCACAGATGCCAGAGTTGCTGGAAAGCTGGTCGTAGATGCTGCAGCAGGGAGGCGGTTGAGGTTACACATGCTCCCATCCAGTTCTGGGCTGAGAGTATCGGCCGATACCCGATACGGATCTCATACTACTGTTGAAAGAATGAACCGCATACCTTCCCACGTAAGGCACCAGGCTGGACACGAACATTTGGCCTTGTTCAAAAAGGTACCAACTTAGTAAATTATTCATCCTAACTGGAGGCAGTTAGAGAAAAACAACTGTAAATGAAATAAGTTTAAACTGACAAAAATAATAATAAAATAATTCTATGAAAATCATGACATTGATCAACAAAAATATTGAAAAACAAACAAAACTAAACAAGTAAGCAAGCATGATGGGGTCTCCCGAAGCTAAAATGTTGTTGAGCACTTTGAGACAATCAGGTGTTTTCTGTAACGTCCAATCAGACGTCTGCACCTGTTGACAGGTATGTTGGTCCATGTTCATGGGAAAGGAGCTCTAATGTAGGGATGCACGATATAATCGGCCCCCTATCGGTATCGGCCTATATCGGCCTTAATACTGAGTATCGGACATCGGCCACCCCACCGATATTTAACCGATCAGCCCGCTGTTTCTAAAGTTTAAAAAAACAAACAAACTTCTTCTTCAAAAACTTCTTTTTTACAGAGTTTAAAACTTCTAAAGACTATGGGTGGGAAAAAATATCGATACACTGAAATATCTCAATATTTTCATATGCTGATATCATATTGACATTTAAAGGAGTGATGACATAACAGTTAAAAACTAGTTTATGTTGTTGGCATTACTGCATATGTAAATACTCCAAAGAAAAAAACAGCATTTTTTACAGCGGAGTATTGTTTTGAAACGCCAGACCTCACTTCCTCAGTAATACAGTTGGGTCCGGTGATGATATGGAGCTTTACCCGGAGACCACGTTGACTTCATTCTGATTGGCTACACCTTATTTGGCTATGACCTTATTTGGAGAGTCTAGGTCAAGCTGCGGCCGGAGTTTGCTAAAGGCTAACTGCTAGCAACATGGGCACTTCAGACAGTGAGCTACGTTTATCAGACAAGACAGCATTTAGAAAATAAATAAACTTACAGGTAATGACAAGGTTGTGGCCCCCCTCCCTCAGTGTTGCTGCAGAAGTTTTCTTTTAAATCCATTTGTTTGAAAATCCAGACCTGACTGCACAGAAGTTACTACTAGCTCCATACACGAAGCTGAATCAGACAGGGAGGGGGAGGGGGGAGCGGACGGTGCATAGACCATTAGGAGAGAGAGAGAGAGGGGGCGCTGTTTACTTGATAGTGTGCTCTTATTGGAGCAATTAAATTACGTAGAATGATAGAACTACGTAGAATGATAGAATTACGTAGAATGATGGAACTACGTAGAATGATGGAACTACGTAGAATGATAGAACTACGTAGAATGATAGAACTACGTAGAATGATAGAACTACGTAGAATGATGGAACTACGTAGAATGATGGAACTACGTAGAATGATAGAACTACATAGAATGATGGAACTACGTAGAATGATAGAACTACGTAGAATGATGGAACTACGTAGAATGATAGAACTACGTAGAATGATAGAACTACGTAGAATGATGGAACTACATAGAATGATGGAACTACGTAGAATGATAGAACTACGTAGAATGATGGAACTATGTAGAATGATAGAACTACGTAGAATGATGGAACTACGTAGAATGATAGAACTACGTAGAATGATAGAACTACGTAGAATGATGGAACTACGTAGAATGATAGAACTACGTAGAATGATGGAACTACGTAGAATGATAGAACTACGTAGAATGATAGAACTACGTAGAATGATGGAACTACATAGAATGATGGAACTACGTAGAATGATAGAACTACGTAGAATGATAGAACTACGTAGAATGATGGAACTACATAGAATGATGGAACTACGTAGAATGATAGAACTACGTAGAATGATGGAAGTACGTAGAATGATAGAACTACGTAGAATGATGGAACTACGTAGAATGATGGAACTATGTAGAATGATAGAACTACGTAGAATGATGGAACTACATAGAATGATGGAACTACGTAGAATGATAGAACTACGTAGAATGATGGAACTACGTAGAATGATGGAACTATGTAGAATGATAGAACTACGTAGAATGATAGAACTACGTAGAATGATGGATCTACGTAGAATGATGGAACTACGTAGAATGATGGAACTACGTAGAATGATAGAACTACGTAGAATGATAGAACTACGTAGAATGATAGAACTACGTAGAATGATGGAACTACGTAGAATGATAGAACTACGTAGAATGATGGAACTACGTAGAATGATAGAACTACGTAGAATGATGGAACTACGTAGAATGATGGAACTACGTAGAATGATAGAACTACGTAGAATGATGGAACTACGTAGAATGATAGAACTACGTAGAATGATAGAACTACGTAGAATGATGGAACTACATAGAATGATGGAACTACGTAGAATGATAGAACTACGTAGAATGATAGAACTACGTAGAATGATGGAACTACATAGAATGATGGAACTACGTAGAATGATAGAACTACGTAGAATGATGGAACTACGTAGAATGATAGAACTACGTAGAATGATGGAACTACGTAGAATGATGGAACTACGTAGAATGATAGAACTACGTAGAATGATGGAACTACATAGAATGATGGAACTACGTAGAATGATAGAACTACGTAGAATGATGGAATTACGTAGAATGATGGAACTATGTAGAATGATAGAACTACGTAGAATGATAGAACTACGTAGAATGATGGAACTACGTAGAATGATAGAACTACGTAGAATGATAGAACTACGTAGAATGATAGAACTACGTAGAATGATGGAACTACGTAGAATGATGGAACTACGTAGAATGATGGAACTACGTAGAATGATAGAACTACGTAGAATGATAGAACTACGTAGAATGATGGAACTACGTAGAATGATAGAACTACGTAGAATGATGGAACTACGTAGAATGATGGAACTACGTAGAATGATGGAACTACGTAGAATGATAGAACTACGTAGAATGATGGAACTACGTAGAATGATAGAACAACGTAAAATGATAGAACTACGTAGAATGATGGAACTACGTAGAATGATAGAACTACGTAGAATGATAGAACTACGTAGAATGATGGAACTACGTAGAATGATGGAACTACGTAGAATGATAGAACTACGTAGAATGATAAGCTGCTGTCTGATTCAACTGTTTCTGAGCAGAGAGACAAAGCTGACAGACCATAAACAGGAACTTTGATTCTCAATCTGACATTCACATGACCTCATCAGAGCACAACAGATCAGATTAGACCCCCAAACCCAGAAAAGTGAAATTTGATGTCATGGCACCTTTAAAATC